>JABVXV010000418.1:0-47100 GCA_013365325.1 Dipetalonema caudispina | reverse complement strand
TGTTCTCGTGATTTTCTCGCGTTGATTAATACATTTGTTCTAAGCATAACAACAAATTAACATTTTTATTGATAAATATAAAAATTAACAAATGTTTCGTTTGGCTAATGGTAAGGTGTTAAAGCAATCTGACTCAGCAAATGTACTGCTTTAAAGCGTGATTGGGAACCGAGAGCAAACGAGCTATTCCGCATTATTCGCTATTTCTAATTGACGAAAATATATGATTTCCTCTAAACAGCTTCAACACACTGGAAACTATAGGAAATAGTATTTCTCCTTTTTTTGGTTATCTAATAATATGGTCAGAATTAACTTCGTTGTAATACCCACACTGCCATGTTCATCAATAATGCTTAAAATTACAATCGAAACAAATACAACCAATGTAACTGTATTTGTATCTCTTAAGAAAGATACATAAAGATCAGCAATTATTTGGATGTGGAGCTAATGTGCTAAATTGTAACGATATTTTTTTCAAGAACTAAGTTACTATTGTTTAGATAATATTGCGGAATACATTTCGATATCTCCCGGACTTGTCCATTGATGCGCTTCATGAGCACGTTTTCCTTAATGCTTCCTAAGCGACTGAGAATGGAAAAAAAAAGGAAATATAAAACAATTCATAGAAGTATTTACAGATATAAAAGTACTTTGTTTTTCCTGAAAGGCTTCTTGGAGGTATACATTAAAAATTTGCACAAGAAAGTGCAGAAAGTAATGCAGCATAATTCGCGCCAGTTTACTTAGTAATAAATTCAATCAAATAAACATGTACTTTTTTTGTTGATGTCCCTTACGAATTCGGAAGTATCAAAAACTGAAAAATTGATGTTCAGACAAAAAAAAAGCAAGTATCAAACGACCAAACATAGTTATTTACAATGATTACCCTACCTTCTGGTTACAATAGCAAGAACAATTAATTAATCCAATTAATCCGCGAAAATGCGATGGAACAATATGGGGAAAAATTAGAGTTCACAAAAGTGAACTACTGGTCTCCTACTTGTTCATTACTTCAATGATTTCAATCCATATTTTGCTGGATTTATCCTAAAAAATACTAAAATTACCTGAGTCTCAAGATTTCTGAATTACTTCAGTAACTGTCTCTAATTATTTCAATTCCAATTACTTAAAAATATGTATATTTCTTCTATGCTGAATAATGCAAGGAAGCAACCAATCCAAAGTGATTGGGAAGAGAAATAACTTAATTGGAACTAGATCAGTAATTATGTTGCAATGGACAGTCATTGCCTCAGGATAATTGAGTGAACTGTGGCTGTTGCGATAAAGCAACGCAGTAATAAGTAGGAAGAACGCAAGAAGAATGTGAGGTAGATGTCTGACCCATCATGCCCGACGTAGTATTCGTCGGCATTGGTGCAGCATTTGCAGCGTTATTCTCCTGCATATTCAACACGGAATTTCCACGCATCGCTGTTGATGGTATCGGACGAGTTTGGACATAGAGATGTGCAGTTGGTTCAGATGGTGCATTTGCTCGTGGATCTTCATGCTCAGATATAAAGAGCAGTCTGGAATCTTGATCCTTATATTTTGAAACATGAACCACATTAGCTCCAAATGATAACGACGGTGATTCGCCATTTGAATGAAGTTGTCGCAGAGGATCCAATGGATCTTTATGTTTCGACGGGTTAGGAATTTCTTGTGCTTTCTGCAAAACATCATTAGAGAACTTTTGCCGACCAAGGAAACAATACTAATGTGATGGCACATAAGATTTCAATCCCCTAATGCTCTGCCTAAGTGATATGGAGTGCGCTTTAGGAGCAAAAAGTGTATTCCCATTTCATAGGGTTTTACGTCTGGTCTGCAACCATGCGTTTCTGTGCTACATTTACCCTTCGGGCATCAGCACATTACGAATGAAAATTTGATTTTTACGGGTAAGAAAATCCTATGAAGGACCAACCTTAAAAAAATCTTGCAGAACTTTGCTTTGTCGGAGCACTGGATGAGCAAGTACATAATTCAAGAACGTTGTTATTGATGACGTTCTTTCACCCACAGTTTGCGTACTTTGGCTTCCAAAAATAACTCCTTCTGCAAACTGCGGGAATGAACCGTGCAGATGTAACTGAAAAAAAAAAAATTTCTGTAAGATTGGTTCTGCTTAAAAAAGCAGAATGGGTGCAAAACAGCACGCTGCATACTAAAGTGTCTCTGATTTCCTGAAGAAAGTTCATTTTATGCATATTACTGATAAAAGTTAAAAATATATGGAAGGGTAAATTTTAAGCTAGATAAAATGTATCATGTACTGAAGAGCGATGCTCAGAAGTATTAGTATTTGAGAGGTGGTTCTAAAAGTTTATAGAACATCAAGGAAATTCGAGAAATCCGTGCCTTTTTGTGCAAGTCAGCCAATTGTTCCCAAAGGCGTCTCACATCTCTAAAGCGTGTCCACATATCGAAGAATCGAATATCCGTTGCAAGGGAATTAGAAGGTATCGCCTGTAAAACAAGCTGATAAGTATAGTTAAGGGAAAAATGGCCGAAGGATAATTTCAATACATGAATAGTAGTGCCCATCCACTACTTCTTTTAGGAGACGCTATAGATGTGTTGTCCCAGAAAATATTAAGGGTAGAGTAGATAAGGCACGCTTCTTGATAATTTATCTCAACAGATTATCTCTCCTATGTCTGAAATTGAAACTCCCTATTCATTGTCCATTAGGACCTCTTGTTCAATAGTCGACTATATGATTAGGCTGAGAGAAAACCATCCCTATACATTCATAAATTCTATACAGCTTTTTTAAACAACTAAAATTCGCATTTGTCAGCTTATATGATCCTCACATTTAACATAGTAATTGTTGTAACCATTTTCTGTTAAGTAAAATTGTGTTAAAAAAACACTTACACAAACCGACATTTGATATTCGGTATGAGAAGTAAAGAAACTTGACATAACGTTCGTAGCAACGATATTCATATGGACATTCCAGTTGTCCGGATTTGTATAAAGGATGCGACCCAAATCATTGCAACAAGAGCTTACGTCGCTGAGCAACACCAGCATCATAACACTCCAATCGCGATTATTCTAGAAATAGAAAAAATAAACTCCTTCATTTTCTTGAAAATCACCGCTATCCTATTCTAATTCTAATAGGGTGTTAAATATTTAAGAAAGACTACTACAGAGATTGTATAGGACATCTAATACATTCTACTATTAGTCAGTGAAATCAAAAGTTTAAACCTTTCCTTTATAATATTCCTTACTCATCATGAACTAGAGAAAATTGAAAAGGGAAGTTATCCTGAATCGGCATGAATTGAATACGGTAGAGTGCCACATATTATAAAAGAAATATTTCAAATTCACCTTTTGTAAGAAATGGAAACAACCCACCATAAAACGTCACAAAATGAGACACTACTACATTTCTATGAATTTACTTTTTCAAATAATACTGAGAAAAAATGTGGCGAAACCATGCCACTATTTTTGCAATATACAATCAAATACAATAAAAGGTAGCTGAGAAATAAAAAACTGGCAACGTATGAGGGATAAAAACTGAGCACTATGAAAAAAGAGGATTACAATGGATCTTAAGGTCTTAAATTATGAAATTAAATACCACACAGTTTAATGAGAATATCAATGATTGTTGAATTTTTTACAATTGAAAACCAAGACAAAATAAAACAAAACTGCACTCTTAAAAACATGGTAAATTTAACTTTGAAAAATAATAAAATCACATTCGGGTAAAACCAGTAGATAAATACATTCTACTTCAGGCAAAAAAAAAGGACAGAGTGGTAGGAAAGAAACAAGGTAAAAATAGATGATATATGCACTTTCTACACAAAGGTCGCAATGCGAAATGTTTTAACAATATTAATAAAGGAAATTTACAAGCATAAAAACATCAGAGGTAGAAAAAGAACTTACCAAAATATACTAAAAAACATATTAAGGAAACTAGAGGAGATATGAAAGTACAAACATTACAAAGGAAAAACGAAGTATGCTAATGCAAATAGCAGTCTAACTAACTACCAATAACTCACTGCAGATACTATCATAATTTACTTATTACTAAATAAATCTTCCTTTATTTCTCCATTAATTAGAGAAATAAAGGAATATTCCTCTTTTCCAACTATTTCGCCAATTCAGCAAAATAGAACTGTCTGGAAATTGTTCCAATCCTTCCCTTTTTTTAGAACTTGAAATGCAGACAGTAAGTCAATTAATTTCAGCAGTGCTGCAGAATCAGATTAACATAATCTATTTGTCCTACAATTGCTATAAGCGCTTCCCTGTAAAGCAGTCACTTCATGCTTGTGCATTACATGCACGATCTTTTCCTTCCCTATTTTGTTGCCAGAACCAGTTAGGAAAACATCATCCACCGAATGGTGCTAATTCTAACAAATATAAAAATTTGATGTAGTTTCTCAAAAGAAAATTTCGATGATCACCGCTGAGTTATCGATCAATTTCTCCAAAAACAAGGTCCAGAGTACCAATAACTGCTACAACATCTGACAACATGGACATGTGGCATATATCATTAATTGCAGCAAGATGTGGAAATCTGAAAATGCAAAAATATGCACCAGAAACACGCTTAATTAAAATGAAAAATTAAAATTTGTAATATTCAAAAAATAATACCCAGGTGATCGAGCGAAACATCGATAAGGCCTTGATTCACCTTGCGACACCAAATACACACCAAATTCTCCTTTGGGGGCTTCAATTGGAACATAAGTAGCACCGGGTGGCACCTGGTAACCTTCGGTGTAAAACTTGAAGTGGTGTATCAGCGATTCCATATTTTGCTGGAATATTATGATTTAATCCATTCAAAGTAACTTTAACCCATTCATCCAAGAACTGTTTCACTGCAGCTTAAATACTTGACACCATTATTATCACTGTCATAAGTATGTGGTAATTAAAGATGAATTCATTGACTGCTCACGAGATAATTAAACCAAACTTTATATAATTAAATTACAACTAAAATTTTACCTTCATTTCAGTGCGTTTAGGAGGAACCACTTTATGGTCGTCAATTTTAATTTCACCAGGCGGCATCTTATTTAAACACTCAAAAACAATTTTCACACTTTCACGCATCTCTTCCATTCTTACTAAATATCTGCAACGATAATGATAAAAACATGTGCCATATAATATGGACAGATTTTGAATTTGCTGAACTTACCTATCATAACAGTCTCCTTTTATACCGACAGGAACGTCGAAATCCACTTGATCATATGCATCATACGGCTGTGCTTTACGTACATCCCATTTAATACCGGATCCTCGAAGCATAACACCAGAAAAACCCCAAAGCAAGGCATCCTCTGCTTTAACAAGTCCGATGTCTACAGTTCTTGACTAAATATAATAAAAAATTAGGCTGAATAATCCCAGATTTTGTGTATTTTAATGGTTCAAATGCCGAAGAAAATCACAAAAAAGAGCGCTTTCGGTGGCATTGTAGATAAATCACAAATGTCAATTCTCTTAGAGAACTAGAAAAAATTACCAAGAAGATGCGGTTGCCTGTTAACAGATCTTCCATCATATCCAGTCTCTGTGGAAATCGTAATGCCCAATCGTATACATCATCCATCCAACCAAGTGGTAAATCCCATGCGACACCTCCTGGACGCACGTAATTTGAATGCATTCTAGCTCCGCATGCTCGTTCACTGAAAATGAAAAACCATTACCATGACTGTAGCAAATTCGTGACCTCCGACTGAATCGAACTATCTGCTATTTTTCTGGAATGTACCAAAGGACCAAGAAAGAAAGAAAATTGCATCACAACCTTCTATAACTGAAACTCTAATCTTCGGATCCTCTAAAGTCTGAACCATAAGTCCCCAAACAATATCTAAAGGAAAAACAAACAAGATTAAGATAAAAAATAATTCATTTGGCTTACGTGAACTCAAACATTTTTTCACGTTCCTCAAACATCCAAAATAAAGGAGTCATTGCACCAATATCCAAAGCATGTGTTGTAATACCCATCAAATGGTTCTGTATACGAGTCAGTTCATTCATCAGAGCTGCAAATAAAGTCACCTAATTATTGGCATGATTGTTAATTCAATAACTGATGCCAACAGTGTCGAAAATTGACAGATAATCTTATTAACAAAATATGGATACATTGGAAGACACGCTAAATGCCTGAAATGCGAAAATCTAGGAGCAAGACTTGAATAGCCTACATGGGTTCTGTCAATATCAAAAAAATATATCTGTGGATCTAGAATGAGGATTGGTATCTCAAACTGCAATACAACACCGCTATTCACTAAATAGGAATAAAAAAAACTGGAAGTCTTTTGATAAAAGAAACTTCTGATAAATTTAGCTCTTGGTGGAATATCAACTCCCAATAATTTTTCAACGGAAAGTGCAAATGCTGTTTCATTGCACATCATCGATACGTAATCCATGCGATCGAAATATGGTACTGCTTGGGTATAAGTTTTATATTCGATCAGTTTCTCTGTGCCACGGTGCAGAAGACCGATATGTGGATCTGCTTTTATTACCATCTGGAAGCAAAGATACCTTGTAAAAATTCATTAAATTTTAAATTCTAGTTTGAACCATGGACATGTTCAAGATACAGTAAATGAAACTTAAATTTTTCAGAAACAAAAATATTTCCCAAATTAAGTAAAAGATCGGTATCTGAGAGAATTAATATGGGTTTATAGTGTTAAGAAAATCTGAATCCACATTTGAACTTAAACTGAAATCTCAATGATACTTCATTGTCCAATTCGAGTACAAGACGAAGAACTCCATGTGCTGCCGGATGCTGTGGTCCAAAATTCAATAAGTAGTAATGCAGTGGCTTTTCATGTATTTCACTTAAGTCAGGTAGAACCGGCTGCCAACTTGCTTTCTCAAACAATTGATCAATTCCAACATTCTTCTCATACTCCGTCGGTTTTGGCATCCATACCCTTCCAACGACACTTGGTTTCTGAAAAATGAATACAACAAATGAAGACTTTACATGTCAAACCTTAGAAAGAGTTAGTAAAAAGTTTAAGCATCGCCAAACAAATCTGGATCATATCCAGGAAATATTTTTCTCCAAGTTAAAATGAAGCAGAGACAAATCACACAGCTCACATTATATCCACGAGCCCTTCTCCAAATTTCCTTTAAAATAAGGTGACCTTGAATTCACGCATAAATTCGGCATCAGGATACCACAAATTATGCGAACCGCGTTTTCCAAATGATAATGTGTTTGGTACTGATCGAGTTACTTGTGTTAGTAAGCATCTAGCTTGGCCCACTGCACCCATTTTCCAGTTGAGCCCCTGTAAATAATTACTTATTTACATGGTTCAATTAATATCAATAATTAAGCTAATGTAACATCATATATTTAATAAATTCATATATTCGATAACGATGTGATTCTACGTACTACTCACTACATAGTATCAAAGAAAAATATGAAAAAAAAATCATAAGCGAACCTTATATATAATAATGTTAATTATACTGTAGATAAGCTTTAGCCAAGGGCTATAGTGTTATATTTATTATTACTTATAATAACAAAACGCGATATTTCCCATACGCTTCCCGTCTTCATAAAACAAATGTATCTCCTGTCTTCTAAGCATCATTTTCTACGGTCAAAATCAGGTTTCTCTTCGGATAATTTAAATTAGGTTAAAAATCAACACTACTTCAACCTTTCGCATGAATTTACGGGAAGATACCAGCATCCCTTCCGCGAATTTCTTTTTCTGGAGAAATTATAACAAAGTTAAACCTTCACTCTTAAACAGTAAACAAAAATATTTAATAGATGCATTGAATTATAAGAGATACACGATGTAATGTAACTTTTTACTCTATCTAATACATCTCAGAAATTCACGAATTACGCTACTTAAAAAAAAAAATATTGCTGACATATTTGTTCAAATATTATACACGCATACCGCACGTGATAATGTGATTGGAGATGTGATTGGAAAAGACGCGTGCGCACGCTAACATCACACTTGCATGCACTGTCCTGCACGTCTTCACAGCATGCATCTATCTATCCTCGTGACACGCTTATCATTGAAGTTGGAGTGATCTCTTTCGTTAGTCGTGAGCAGGACATATTTCCTCTTTTCTTCTCTTCGAAGGTGAAGGAATAAGCTGCAAGAAAAATTTTTCAGGTGCAAAATTACCAGCTAAGTTACCTTTTCCTATAAATCTTTGTTTACCTCTAAACTTTGCATTTTGCATGTATTACGTATGCAAACGTTTTTCTTTCTTTTTTTTTCTTTTTTCCTGATGTAATAAATATATTCATAGAGTTTATGGCTTCGTTTTAATTTCAGACTTAAGAGAGAGAAAAAAAATACACTACAGGTGTGCAGAAAAAAAGAAGAAGTATCCACACATATATTGATTTTTTGGACAAATTCTGGAACAAAGGTTTGTTGTTCGTTTCATTTATGGATTGATTAGTAACTTATTGATTACAAATAAACGAAATAAAAGTGTACGAGAGAAGTAGTATAAAGTTTGTCTTTGTTGAAATTTTGCAACAGAAATACTAAGCTTTTGAATTGATTTAAGAAGAATAGGGAAGGATGATTTAATCATCGGTTCTAGTGATTCGGTACTTAGCGTGTAGAAAATGTTCTCGAGACTGGTTTTAATCTATTCTACATGTTCTTGACTGGAATGTTGGGCTAATATAGAATATTTCAATCTGATCTTCTGGCGATTGAAAGTATTTTTGGTATCCTTAGTTACTTCTAGTAGTTTCAAAGGAATAAAACCAGATAAGTTTGTTAGTTCCGAAGTTTGTTAGTTACTAGTTATCATTAACTTGAGGAATACAGTTAAATGCATTGAATTATAAGACGTAAAGACTGGTCGCATTTTTAATTGTAATTGAATGATAGATATGCAAGGTAGCTAACCGTTCACATTTTCTTCACATAGTTTAAACCAAATGCTGTTCCCTGCGATCTTTACCATAGTGGAAAGGTTAACTCATTCCCATGATCACTTGCATTCATTCATTTGTGAACTGTAGATGCCTTCAAACATGAAATGATGATTTCCATAAGATATGCAATCTCTTACTGACATCATTGATAACCATTTCTGCTTATCGATGGTCATCCTGTTCCTATCAGCCAAAAATTGTTGCCATCTTTCTAGAAACTGTAATTATGACAAAAAGAAAGTACGATCATTTACGATTATAGTATAGAACTCCCGGCATGATGTATAAGATGAAATGTAGTCACGAAGAGAATTGGATAATAAACTTTCTTTCATATTAGATGTATTATGGTGTGACAAATAAATTACAAAGGTAAGGATGGAAGTAGGAAAACGGGTACAGATTCATGAAAAACCGAGGAGATATGCATGGAACTGACCGAAATGTGCATAAACCTCGAAGATAAAGGTGAAGTAGCAACTAAGGTAGATGATGTAAACATCTTCTGGAGGAAGTACCACATACTATGTGGTATTGTTTTAACTGGTCTTGTTTCTTATTCTCTACTTCTTCATATAGTATCACGCTGTAGCATACAGTGCAACTTCTCTGACGGTTTTATTCTCCCCTTGCACAATTCGTGCAGACTGTGTTTAGTCGCTTCAGGTCACGATCGATAGATTATTTAGGGGGTTCCCATGGAGTTGCAGCTTCAAATGAGCACTAACTAACCTCAGTTTTTTTGCCTCCATCCTTCTTTCTGATATGTTGACACGTCATCTACATGAGGGATTTGCTTTAATAATAACATTCACATACATCATATGCACACCCACACACACACACACACACACACACCTATCTAATGCTTTTTTATTATTCCTGTACTACGTTCAGCGATTTTTTGCTATACATAGTTCACATATTATATTTTAAGATAGTATCTTTAAAATGTGCTTATTTTCAAAAATTTCTTACAATAGTGCATTAACTTCAACTATCACTTAAGCTTGGCTTTTATAGTTTCAATAACATATTATCTTATCATTTCACTCATTATGTTTGTTAAGATTATTAATCTTGTAATAGTTGTTGTTTAGGTTAGCCAGAATTGACTCGACGTAAAATAGGACTTATAACATATCTGGTTTGCACAGGATATACAGTGAACATTTTAGTTAGCTTTCATAATTTTAAAGCAGTTGTCAGGTTCTGTTGCTAATTTCGAATATTAAGTGAGACAAAATTTGATTGTGCTGAGAAGCATATGTTATGACATCAAAAGGATTCATTTTTTATATCTAAAGTAAATGATGGAAATCTCAATAAAGAGTCCATGAATAAGATAAAGTAGCCTGTACACTTTAAAGTAAAATTTGCTTCATATTTCAGTTCATCAAGTATAATGAGATTTGTGAAGAATTTGATATATTGAGATACTTACTTCAGTTCGAGTAATAAAAGTTTGAACTTCTCACTATCTTTTCACTAATTTTCAGTGAAAATTTCAATCTCAAGTGCTAAACAGAATTTTCATATGAAATGGAAGCGAGCACTGTGGGAACTGCTGTACTTCATGGTAAGGATTATGGGTTACAGTTTCATTTTTAGTAATTCCTTGAGTTCTTTTGCAAACAGATTCAAATTTCAATTACGATAAAATTCTACTACATGAAAATAGGAACAAATTGCAACAGTTTATATGGAACTACGAATTTTTTGTCACGTTTGTGGAACTAAGAAATTTTTTTCTCATGATGGTTCTGCACCTTTTTCCAGAGCCATCATCAGCATTCGACCCAGATCGCGAAATGAAGGATCGTAAATTGGCCCAGATATTCAAAAAATTGCACATGGAACAGGTAGTTGATGCTTTTTTTTTTCAGAAGCTCTTGTTTATCCTACTAAATTGATGAATTCAAATTAATTAGTTGCAAAATATTTGTGTGGTTTGGGTATTTCCCATTTAAGTTTGAAATGCAAATGCTAAGCAAGTTCGTAATAGTATTGCCGAGAACCCACATCAAAAGCTGCATCATTTCTCCATTACTCATTCTGCAGTTACTAATTTTGCAAATGTCAGTTTATGTGATGGTAAGTTTTCATGTAGTACGAATGTAATTCGTCTTTAAACGTTTGATTGTTTCTGATCTTTTAAGAAGTTGTTCTACCTATTTTCTTGTAAAGACAATGAAAGAACCTATTATTTTATGCTTGTCTTATATTAGAGAAAAGATTTTCATTTCTAAAGGTTACTGGTAGTCTACATCAGCAATTAAGACCTGCTGAATTTGTAATTGGGTAGGGAATAATGTACGTATGAACTTAAATTTGATGGTGTACGCCTATAGTGTCTTCGTATAGCCATTCAGATATGCGTTGAAATGTAAATCTTTGCTTTCTTTTAGGATTTGAATACGTTGTTGGATTTTGATGACAGTGTTGCCCGTCCATCAAAAGTTGCTATGAATCATTTGGAGGAATTGAGTACGGACAAAGTTGAACGTTGTCGACCACGTAAAATACTCGATTATGCTGTATTGGCCAAAGGACAAGGTGAAGACTGTTTTTATTATTCATTTATCAGAAGATTTGCTAAAATTAGTAAACAACAACTTATTTATGTAATCTGTCGCTACATTTCTGTATTTTGTTCAGAAAGTTGTGGGAAAAAATGGATAGATTAGCAAATTTTTACGTTGATTAACTTCAATAAATTGAAGAAATTTCTGCACAACGCCCATAATATCTGCTATAACGTGAAAAGTTTCTTTTAAGGCTATCGTAATAATCTTGTGGGGTCTTTTGCAAGCAGCTATTCAGAAACAGGTGGCTCCAATAAAAGTGGTGCTGGCAAACGAATACGTTTTCAAAAAGATCGGTTTGACGATAACGTTTCAACGTTCAGTGTCAAACGACGTTCTCGATGTGGCCGATATGCTTCTGCTCAAAAAAAAGGTAGCAGATCGCGGCGCTTTGCATTCCTACCGGCAGCAAATGGTGCCAGAAAAAAGGAAACATCAAAATCACGAAGTTTTGCTTGTGGAATCAAAGGAGGTATCCTAAAAAAACGTATGAAAGATGCGGACAATATCAAGCAAGCATTTCTCATTTCGAAAAAAGTACTAGATGCGCAAAATCAGCATTTTAATGAATTCATTCTTCCTGAGAAATGGATTAAGGAATCACAGAAAAGAAAAAAAGCAAAGAAGATGAAATCTGGAGGAGAAGTGAGTACCAGTAGTACATCTGTTGAAGATTTGGCAATGGAGCGCCTCGTAAGAGCTTTCAAAACCGCAAAACTTTTATATCCCGAAAAATTTGCTGAATATTTTCCAGACTTTATGCACTGTTTCGAATCAGATGATAACAAAGAAAAACGAGGTAGCAAAAATGGTGTTATGTCGAAACAAACGCATCTTAAAACCATCAAAAGTGAAGAAGATGGTATAACATTCGATAAAAATATTACATCGGATTCTGGCGATGATTTGCCAAAAAGAATTCGCAAAGTGCCAAAAATTTTACGAGAGTACTCAACAGGTGCTGAAATAGCAAGGAAAAAGCTAGCTAGTTTGAAGGAACAGATGCCCTCAATGACACAGAAAATTTCGCGTATTGGTGGTCCTTTAGCAGGCACTTCGGGACTTCGTAAGCGATCCAAAACATTAACAGATTCGCTATCGAACCAGTCGGTGCTTTCTAAATCTCAGCAAAATGGAAAAGCAGAAAATACCAAAGAAGTGGGAGATTCAGAAGAAATGGGTGGAGTCCCAACATCGAAGAGACGTAGGTCTACTAAGAGTCGTTTTCGTTCCAACCCATCAGTTGCGAAAGCTACCAGTGTTAATGCAGCAGTTATTCAGAACAACATTGAAGATAGTGCAACGGAATCTTCATCTGATGAATCAGGTAACATGCGTTCGTCAAAGAGACAGCGGGCTCAAAGTGGTTTCTACAAGTAAGTAATTTCATGTTATATCCAACCTTTGATTTTATCTGAAGAAAATCTCAAAAATAAGTGATCTTTATGTGAGTTGTAGAAATGTAAAAATTTGCCCATATTTTTTGATGATAAGTAGTTCCTTCTACTGACCTTAATCCTCATGTTCTGTTAGGATGAGAGCCACCAATTTCATCTCTCGAAGAATCTCGAAAATTAAGTTACCGTTGTATACATTATATACATATAAATTTCCTGTTCTAATTTAAGTCTCTTTGTTCAGGACAATGGTGACACTGTACGACAAAAAACGTTCATGAACGTTTGAGCAATTTATGGATTGACGAAAAAGGAAAAACAGTTAACCTAAATTGTATGCGTAAACTGCGAACACTGGATGTTTTTTACTTTCCAAATACTTTATTGTTCTTACAGTGGTTTTTGGTATTTCAAACTATATTCCGAATTTTGTTAAAACTCGGAATTCTAAATCTGATGAGGAGCAGCAATAATTATTGTTCAAGCAGAATTCAAGTTTTCTAGATTGTCAAGGACTATTTTGTTTTTTTATTAGGAGTTGTTTCTTCCATTTATTTGTCTGGCCTACCTTAAGCAGCTTACAGAAAAAATTATCTAAATAACATTAGACTTGATTTACTTCGTTGAACACATATTTAAATTTTGAAAACTTTGTTAAACCATGGGGTAATTTATTGAGGTTGTCGTCGAAATTTTCTTTAGGAAGGAATTAAATTATTGGTTTTATTGCTGGATAGAGTATGTTTGGTGCCACAGTTGATCTCATCAGTATTGTTCTTGTTTGAGATAAAAGCATACATTTTCGTTTTTCCGCTGTTTATCACAATTTATTATGGCTTAATTTGAGGAAATTTCTGTTTCAACTTTTTTGATGTTTCTTTTTGGTATAGTATGTTCTATTTTACATATTAGTACCATCGTTTTTCTCTGTTGTTATGTTTTCTGTCAGAAATGAATCGTCGAGCTAGAGATTGAACATAAGCTTTTTCTTCTCTATTTTAGATTAACTTGATATTATACAAAAATCATTCAATAAATTTTGTTGAGAAATTTCATCATATTACTGATAAGTATTTCTGGATCCTAGATTGGATTTTTCTTGAAATTCAAGATGTAGATAGTTTCTTGAATTCTGAACGTTCTTCTGTGCTCTCGCTACATTTTGTTGAATCCCATTTTTCATTGTATTAAACAAGTTATGGCACAGAATATTCTATGTCTATTCAAAAAGTAATTTTGAAACAAGTTGTCTGCTGGAATAAATAGTAAGCATAACATGATAAGATTATTGCTACAAAAGAATCGTTAATTATGATGTGATTTTCTGTGGTATAGCAAGCAACTATTTTTCGAGAAGATATCAACGCGGGGAATGAATTCTCTGAGACATCTATGATGTAAATATAGCTTAAAATATGTTCATCGACTTGAATATAAAAGATCCTTATGATGTCGCATGCAACAAGTAATAATTAAAAGTTAATAGTTTCATTAAATGTCTTTTGGAAATTACAAAAAATACTTTACTGATTATGAAGCTGTGAGGAATTAGCAATGTTAGACCTTTACACGATGCCTTTTAGTCCATTGTTTTCCGATCAAATTAGAATCGAAATCACAAACAGGTAAGAATGCATAACAGGTAACATCCATTGCAGAAATAAGGCAAAATTGAGTAGCCCGAGCAATATAGCTATAGAAACCGGTACCACAAATGACATTACATGGTACTTCCATTTCCGCTTCACAAACATTGTAGATAGCTTGTTTCGATGCTTCTGCATTACGTTCCACTATATTCTTTAAATTAATTTCCATTATATCACGAATATGAATTATGTCTGTATCTTATCAATCCACTTCACAACCTCTAAGTGTTCACCTTTAGATAGCCTTCGTTCTTTAGAATTATAAGTTCACGCCAAATTACCTTTGCACTTTTTTTTATCAGAATGTTAATTGTTAAATATTCGCTATGGTACGCTTAATTCATTCATGACATAACATCGCTTTAATTATCTTTAATTACGTGGAAACTTACATGCACACTGATTAAAATATATATAGATACCTGTAAAATGATTTGTTTCAAACGAGGACTGTTGCATCGTTCATCTGCAGTGGAACCAAATGGATTTGTATTATCAGTTTCACAAGGATCATTGATGCAATCAGGCTGAATAAGTTTCAAAAGTTCATATTGTTTCTTTTTATAAGTTAAATGAATATAAGAAACTTATAATATTAAGTATTTCAATTGTTGGAAACTTTGTTTTGATACTAATCATAAACATGTATTTCATATTATGTTTGATTACGGTTTCATGTGGAATATGTACGTAACTCTACATTTGTCGGAAAGTATTATCTGAAACGTGAAAAAGGTTTTTGTAAAGTAACATTCACGTTAGCTTCTGGCGTATATGTCGCATCGACGTTGTAGTCATTGGATATCAATTGTGGTAGCGATTGTTGTTCAAATCCTGCTTTTCCATCGTATTTCTGATAATTTCCGCTGCTCGGATTGTTATTTTGAAATATACTTGTGCCCTGATAATCTGTTGAAGAAGGCTGTTGTGATGGAGGATACACTTTTACGGTGTGTACCGATGCTTCTGTACTTTTTGGATTCGGAGGTGGCGGAAGACGTTCAGCTGCTTCGGCTTCCTTAGACATTATTTCTGAATTCAAATTTGTTGCAAGTTGTTGATAGTCGAGTGGATTTCGTGCAACTCCAAATGATTGCATTTCCCTGAAATACTAATATAAATTAGAAATAGCCAATATAAAACAATATAATATAACTTTGAAGGAACTCTAGAGATGTTTATCTAACTATGGCAAAGAAATGATTTGAAATTCCGGTGACAGGAAAGTATTAATTACCTGATTTGGGGAATGTATCCAGATGGACTACTAATGCTTGATTCGTTTACCTTCAAGAACTGATTATTCATACTGTTCATATTATTATTCATATCTTCGATTTCATCATATTCCTTTAATGTTGAACGTCTTTGATTCTAAAAAGGACAGTTGGTATCATTGTGGTGATAATCATAGTATGTGATAATTTGATTTCACGACATAAATGTGAATTTATTTGAATTTCCTTCCAACACTGATCAGTACTATAACTTAAAAGTAAATAGCGTTACACTTACGTATTGTGGTATTACTTTACTGTAATCTGTGATAAATGTTTCCCAATCGTTAAATGCAATATTAGTCTGAAATATGCTTATTAATGACTGTACTCTTCAATGATATTCTATACTTTGTATGAAAAAAAAAGTTTGAAAGTTTGATGTGATAATGTTTTTAACTTCATCACTATAGATAAAATGATTAATTCTACCATCACTTGGAATTTTAATTGATTCCTTGTTATCATTTATGTTTGCAATTATGCATTATCAAAGTGACCTTTGTATAGATTGGATTGATAGATCCAATTTGAACAAATAAATCAATATATCAAATTATCAGAGTAATTATAAATTGCTTTCATGCTGACGATGACTGAAGTCAAAATCGGTCTTATTGCTTGTAACAATAATAAAACGAACCGGATCGATTGTGCTTTCTCTAGTTTCTTTTCGTCGATAATTAATTCTATCCTTGTTTATAGCACTATCATCTTCGCTATCCTTTTGCCTTCTATGATGCAAATTCCGAATCTTCCGATATGCCTGTAATTTTACGTTTTACATATATGATAAACGAAAAATTCATGTATATTCTTTCTAAATTTTGTTAACATTACTGAATGGATGAATTGCAAATATGCGACAACAGAGATTATTACGGTTAATTTTCAATAATAGATGAGAACATAATCGACTTCTTTAACTGATAAACTAATAAAAAATTGAAATTAACCGATGCTAAATTCATTGCTTTCATATTATTGAAACAATTATTCTAGGCCTTCTTTTCTTAGCTAATTCTTAATATTAGCTCTTTCTAGTATACTAGTATACATGTTTAGCGCCTTCTTTAGGTCAACAAAGATACTATTTGAGAAAGAAACAAGTAAACAATTTAATAATTAGAATAATAAATAAACGAATTTTAATCTTCTTAAATGGATACTTTTAATCAAGATAACTGATAAAAATTTAACTTAACTTCCATTACATTAAAAATTGTATCCTACCTTATAGTAACGTAATCGTCTTTGGCGTATTTGCTTCCATTCGTCTTCCCCACTTTTTTGTGAGATTTTTGGATTCATCGCTGTCGGATTGCTCACTTCAGAGGTTATCGAAGTTGTTCGATAATTTGGTTCAATGTTTGATATGTAGTACTGATCTCCAAATATTAGTCCTCGTTGATGTTTTTCATTAGCTATTGGTGAAAAGTCTTGATATCTGTTGTTTGGCCTAAGTATTACCAATTTTTGCGAATTTCCTCTTGAAAATTTATTCAATCTCTCAAGTAAAGATTGCTTAATATTGGATTGCTCTCTATATTCATCTCTAAGTAATGCCAAATCTTGTGATCTAAATGGCCTTGGTAATGCATCCAGGCTTTTAGATGGTGGAAGTATTACCACAACAACGGTGAGCATTATTAATATAGCCATTAGTCGTTGAGCTGAAAGAGATCAAATTAGAAAATGAATGGAAGGAAATTGTTTAATAGTTATTATGATCATATTATATCATATCGGATATATTTCGAGAAAATTTCTCCCAGAATTCGGTAGTGAGGATTTGATTAGTGAGTGTACGATGCAACTGGTGGACTGGTCAGTTTACGGATTTTATTACCACTATTCTAATGGTCTATATTACGATACAAATATCCATTTATAGAGTTGTAAAGTTAAATGTGATATTTCGAAAAATTCGAGGTTAAAAAATTTAACGGTCGTTTTAATTTTTTTTTTTTTCTTCATTTTCCATCATGCTACATACAGCGTTAGTAGTATTGTTCGGAACAAGGAATTAAATTCAAAAATATTAAGAAAAAAGTCGAAATTTCATATGACCTATTCTTAATTATATATCATTGAGCACTATTTAATTGTACTGTTCAACATGTTTCCAGAAGTACCAACTATTTTTTTTAAATAAGAAAATTTTCCAAGAAGGAATAAAAAATATCATAAAAATATCAACAATAAAAAAAAGAAAAAACCTTATTAAAAGCAAAATATAAACTGATGGAAATATCTGATAGAGCGGAAATAGTTAACAATTCTTTAGGATAGTAACCAATTATTTATTAACGATAGAAAATACAATTAGAACATTTTCATATTGAAAAATCTCACTCATTCTGGTTTTACATGGCCTAAGTGTAAATTGAATTGAATATGAACAATTCCTTATCTATGCATACAAAATTTAATTCTCAATTATACATTTATATTTTGTCAGCATTGTAATATGAAATTGTTGACCTAAACAGCGCTGATTACAAGAATTGTGGATGGACACGATTTTATTCACATCATCCGATTTGACCACTTTTTGTTCGATATTATTGTTTGTCCATTTTTCTTTTTTCTTTTTTTGTTTTTTTACTTGCGAAATTTAAAATTTCATGAATTTTTGAGTAGTTCCTTCTTTTATCTCTTTCAGCTATGAAATGTATTGTATAAATCAGGTTTATTTGGGGTAATTTCTTTGTTTACTTTATTTGAATTTCTTTTTTTTTCTGGACAAATAGAATGTTACCACATCAATTATTTTAGCTCTTTGACCTGAACTGTACATTTATGTTTGACCTGAAAGGGCTTCATGGTCCTAGTTTTTTTTTCTTAGGAAATATTTTTTCATTATTCATTATTCATTGCTAACTTTACTGTACTTAATTGTTGTTAGCTTAGTAGCTATTAAGTGTTTAGTGAGAAAAAATAAATCTTTAATTCATTAATCACCAATTTTATATGCAAAGCATTTGATCTTACATGCAGAAAAAAGTTCACTTTTCAGAGCACTTCAAAATTTGGAATGAAATTTTTCTTCACATCCATTGGTTCCCCCAATTTATCGTTTCATCATTTCCGTCACGATATAATCGATATCTTGTAAATTCATCCTGATATAAATTTTTATAATTTAAGTTTCGGAATATTCGTATTTTTCAAATTTTCCATATTGCAAACAAATTTCAAAGTGCAACTAATTGTAATTAATAGGAATATGAAAAAGAATCAGCACATACAATTCATTTTATTCATTTATTAAAATTTGTCATTTTTAATTATGAGAAATTTCTAGCTTTAATTAGCGTAATCATCATTAAACGGAAGATTGAATTTCTCTATGATCCGTCACATAAGATCATTACCATTGAAGATGGCAGGGTAGAAAATTTATTTTGTCCTTGAACTGCTGTTGTGAATGTATTGTCGTCATGGTATCGTCTTCTTCGGTTTGCAGTAATTAATTTATCATTTTGTGGATTATTTGACCCTAAATCACTGAATGCATGGATATTGGATTTAAATCAATTGAATTGTTCGCATGCTTTAATTACGGTTTTCCGATTTGCATTGAATGCATTCCTGTTTGCTCATTCTACTCTTATCTTTATTATCAGAATTATTCTCCTCATGATAACTGCTAAATTTACCTTGAATTTTAAAATACAACCAACATCTTCTATGGGTTATTTATTTAATCAATTACAACTTATGTATGGCATATTCGATTCAACCTTTTTAGCTTTCCAATCTTTTATTTATTTCTCATATGTTCATGTTAGTCTCATTAGTTTATTGTACCATGAAAAGTTTAACTTTCATTTCTACTTTATTGTTGACGTGATATTTCTACAATTCGGTTTATCCAAAATTTTTGGTTTGCAATCCTTGGACGTATATTTTTCAAAATTGTCTATTTTTTGTTTTCTACAATTGCTTTTTGCAAGGCATTGGAATATAGGATGAGCGACAATGTCATCTCAAAATGTAAAACATTTGACATCATCCGATAGGAGCAAACACTTCTGATTCATTTCATACGTCCATTGATTGCAGCCTTGCATTTTGTGAAGAAGAAGACGACGACGAAGAAGAAGAAGATTATTATCATTAATAAAAACTAATTTGAGCACATTTTTCAGCTTCTATAGCGAAGTTTTAAACATCGATCGTTTCCCATTTTACCTGTACCGATGAATAAGAAGAATTTGACGCCATTATTAATATTTATCTTACTTATATTTGACCTTCTTGCATTCACTTCCATTTTACCACTTTTCCCAGCCTTGATCGATTATTATGGATTGGGTGAACGAAGAGTAAGTATTCAAAATTGAGAACATTGCGCATGTGAATTTTATGCAACAAATTACGCTGTTGCTGGAATTCTTGTGACAGAGTATTATCAAAATGTAGGAAATATTCAGGGCTAAAATGCAATGAAACATTTATTGAAACAGGAAATGCTCGGGTATATCCGATATAGCTTTAACCGGATACGGAACTTGAAGGAATCAAGAAAAGTTTGCCTATTTTTTTTACTCTCTTTATTTATTTCCTCATTGTAGTATTTTCTGTTTTAGGATTATCTCTATGATGGTATCGAGATGTTTTGTCAATTTTTCCAAAATACTATCGGTACACCATCCTCAAAGCATCTCCATTCTGTATTTTTTGGTGGTAAATATTTTAAAAGTTTTGTTGGAATAATTTTTTGGTTTCCCTTAGCGTTCACACAAGTATGACACCGATCTTATAAAAAATACCGATTACCAATAACATTGCAAATTTTTCAGTTAAATGTCACAAATCTTTAAGACTTCAAATACCGACTACTTTAATTATAGGTGTCTTGGGATCGCTTTATTGTTTACTTCAATTCTTATCCTCACCTCTACTCGGTGCATTATCGGATGTCTACGGGCGTAAACCTATTCTACTATTTTCCATTGCTGGAACATTGCTTTCGTATGTAGTAAGTCGCTGCTTATCAATTTCGAATTAGTTATTAGTTTGAAATTCGAGTTGATTAAAAAAGTAAGAGGGCTTTTAATTCATTAATACGAATTTGTTTTTAGATTTCCAATGTCGAAACGTTTTAAACAGAAAATCTACACACGACCCAGAATTTTATATGAATTGAAATTTCCGAAGAAAATATTTTAATTAATCCGTCTAACTAAAATATTTTCACCGTAATTTTAAATTTTAAACCAGTGATAATCTAATTACTGAATAGATATGGGCCAGCACAACTAATTTTACTTGCTTCGTCTTATCACGAGTAGTTGGTGGTTTCAGTAAAGCTAGCGTTTCAATATGTATTGCAATTATGGCTGATGTTTATTCGCAAAAGAAAATTGGCCAAGGCATGGTAAAGTGAAATTAATTCTTGTAATTAAATTAAACCCAGATCTAAACTAAGAGATAAAGTGATGTTAACAATATTGATAGTGATAACAGTATTCGTGAGTTTGGAACGGATTTGCATCATATTACAGCTATAGCAACTTAATTCTGATAATGTCGGAATATTACTACCAACACCATATTATCAGTATCTTACCCGTGATAGCGACAATATCAATATCAACTTCCTTCTATCACCTATCTTGTCCTTTTCTGATAGGAAAGTTTTATTACCAAACTTTATACTTTTAGGCTATTATCGGTGCAGCATTTTCGCTAGGCTTTTTAGTTGGTCCTATGGTTGGTGTGCATTTCTCTCGTATTACTGGTAACGGTGCTGAATTGGATATTGATACGCCAGCTAAATTTGCTATTTTCCTGACAGTCATCGAGCTAATATTTGTTGCCTTAATCTTACCTGAAACTCTTAATATCACACAAAGGGTTGGCTGCTTTAAAAATAATTCAATAATCTTTATCAGTTTACGTTAATCTTCATGTCATTTCAATGAATGCTGAAATTTCGATAAAAGCATAGTATTCTGGAATTATAAGAACGTATTGCTTTCACGTTAACGAATAATAGAACTGTGAAATATTTAAAAAATAGTGGTAAATTTCTGATTTGGATCACTTTTCAGAAGACATTAATTAGTGAAGTACTTAGAAATTGCTTGTTATATGTTAAACCAAGCGCACTTTTTGGATTTGCTGCTATTAGCAATCGTCCCGGTAGGATAATTTCATACTATGTCTTTAAACTATTGAATTAAGCTACATATTATGAATTTCAAACTAAACTTTTAGATAATTTGCAACCCTTTACATTTTACTGTCGGTTACTGTATTCTACAAAAGTTAGCAATGAGGTTATGGTATTTTTTTTTTGCTTGATGTGATTGAAAAGAAGTCAAGTACTGTTTTAATCTCTAGGGATAACGATTTAGGAGTAGAAATAATGCGATCTTACGGACGAACATACTTCATTTATATGTTCTTTTACTCAGGCCTCGAATTTACACTTTCATTTTTGACACATATTCGTTTCAACTATAACAGGTTTATAAAATAACACTTATTCATTTTAATTTTCGTGTTTTTGATCATTTAATTTGAGCGCCGACACTCTTACATCCATTTTAATCATACCTATTGATCCTGGTTTAATTTTACATCGAATACGTCTGGGCATAATAATTCTTATGAAAATGGATTACAAATTGGTAAAATTGTTCTGTTTGATTAACTTTCCGCTGTTAAATATATCATCGATAATAAGCATTGCAAATTAAAAAATTCTAATAATAATAATTAACTTCAATTAATAACGAATTAACGAAAAATGGGCGGCATTCTTAGAGAGAAGGGAGTTGATTCTAATTAAAAAACTAAGTAAATGATGTATGAATACGTTTTACTTACTTCAATTATATATTTTTTAGCATGCAACAAGGCAAGATGTATCTATATATTGGCGTATTGATGATTATAGTTCAAGGTAACTTTTCGTAAATTTACATTTCAGTCCTGCAATCTGGCAGGATAGTTAAAGTAATATGTTTGCATGAATCAGTTCATTCATTTTCCAAGTTTTCTTCTGTTAATTTGCTGTCTTTTCTTGATACCATCAAAAAGATATATACTTAATTGTTTTAAATCTGAAAATAAAATTTAGAATAATTAAAATTTTTTGATTTATTAGTTGATGCTCGTCGATCTTTGAAGTTTTAATAGTGGAATTCTTCCGTGCAAAATAATCAAATTATTTAGGAGGAATTCGTCGAATTTCAAACAATAAGCAACACGCAGCAGCTGTATACGGTATTTTATTTACTATACCGGCGTATATTATCATCGGATACAGCAGAAGCATAGAAGGGTTTTACGTCGGTTTAGCGCTCTATGCAATAGGTAAGATGATTTCTAAAATTTTCCGCTTTGCATTAAACATACCTCACGATGATAATGATCATCTTTCCTCTTTAATATGATACATGAATTTGTCAAATAGGGTAAATATCGCCAAAGTCGCAAGGAAGATCTATTTCTCAGATCTTCTTAGACGCAATTTTATCATTTCATTATAATTTTCTCATCCTTCTTTTCTCTCTCTTCTCTTATCTATCTAACAAAGTCATACTTTTTCGCCTTTTATCAGTTTTTCTGTAAATCATATAATAAGTAAAGGAAAATTTATTAATGGATTTCTTAAATAATTCTATTTTATTTCATTAATGAGGTGGACTATTGCGCTAGAAGTATCATAATTCGAAATTTCAGCATCGAGTTTGGTAGTTCCATGCATGACATCATGCATATCAAATCGAGCAACAGATGATGTCAAAGGTGTTACAATTGGTGTATTTCGATGCCTAGGCGCATTAGCTCGAGCTATTGGCCCACTTTTTGCATCTACAGGTCTATCATTTTTCCTCCACATCCAACAAAGCTAGTAATTTTGAAGATTTTAATTTGTTAAAGTTTTATGTAATTTAGTATTCTGGCTTCTTGGTCCAACAGTATGCTATATCACCGGAGGAATTTTGCTGATCATACCAGTACTTATGCTTCGACATCTTACACCAGGAATAAATGTGGTAAAAGAAGAGTAGTAACGTGACAATTCACATGTATCATTTACGGCATTCCTCGAAGCTTCAACAAATATTCAGCTTTCAAATTTCTTTGTGATTTTGTAAAATTACCAAGCTAGCCGGGTGTATTTAAAGTTATGAATAAATGAAGTGCTTTGAATTCTCAACAAATAGCAGAATTTAAGAAATGCTATGCATTATTTGCTTAAGCCTCTCTCTATAATATTAGAAATTATATTAATAATCTTTGACCTTCATATAAAAATGCGAAATAGTGACCTTATAAGAATCAAAATGTTCCTGAAACCATTAATGGAATTTGAAACAGTATTTGTATTTTAAAAAAAATGAAAACATTTTGTGTTAAATATAAACTCATAGGAAGTTCGAAGTTATAATTTTGAGGGAACCCTTATTGAAAATGAAAGTTTTAATATTAATATTTGTTTAATGAATATTAGAGCAATTAATTGTCAAAGTGAGCAATCGTCCACAAGAACCTTTAAACACAAAATCATAGCTATTTTGTGCATAGAAAGCGTTATTGTTACACCAACAATAACTTTCATTTGCTTCTACAATAAGCTTTTCCAAAAAGTGCCGTATTTGTTAGTATTAACTTCAGCTTTTGTTCATCGGGAAATTTTTTACTATGAATTTTATTTTCCCAATTATCATTCAGATGAAGGATTCAATTTATTCAAAGTATCTTCAAAAGGAATTATTGAGAGATTCTAACAATAACTATGCTGATTTATTAGTGCCAAACACAAATATCACTAAATTCCTGGATACTGTAATATTATTTCTGATTCCACTAACATAAAATGAAATTTCAACGGTAGCGAAATCAACAAACTTATAAGAACGTGCTGTTTATCCATTAAATTAGGGCAGAAAATAATGATCGCTGTGACCATGGAATTCATTTCAATTGATAATGAAGTAAGCCGAACTGAAGTTGAGAAGTGTTGGGCAATTTTTTTGGATATTAGGTAAGTTAAATAAACTATAAAAAACTATAAACAGTCTAGTTATATTTGCGATATTGATTAACCTGAACAGAAGTAGGCATTGCTAATGTCCCATTATAAAAATTCCTTTGCTCTTTCTGGATTTCAAATTTGAACTTAAAATACTCAGATTTTGAAATTGTAACGTTAGTGTCAAACTTTTGCTTTATAAAGAGTATTCCAAGATTCTCGCAGTGTTTTGAATTTCATGATTCATAAACGATGCATATATGAAAAAAATTGTAGTAATATTCTAAAATATTTTAATTCAATTTTAATATTCCAAAACAAGGAACAAATTTGTGGGATGCAGTGCTACAATTTTTTATCATAAATACTTATCATCATTACTTTAATTGTTAGTTTCATTTAATTATTAATTATGCTTGAAATTCCAAACAATCACTAGGCAACTATTACTTTTAACAAAAGATATCATTCAAACAAATTAGTGGCTATGAATATTTAATAATTATTCAATTGCAAATTCAATAATTTCTCTACTTTGGACATTTTCAGAACCTTTGCAATATATGCGATAAAATTGATATATTAAGATGAATTCACAAGCAGTTTTTTAAGCATTATATATTTCAGTAAGATTTTTCATATATATTTGATCCAACAATTGGAAATCATAATATCGTAAATCATATTTCTGGTGATAATTTCAACTCTGGCCTAATATTCTTAATTTGCCTTTTAATGCTATTTAATTGAATGAGATCCTATTTGGCATCTATACAAGTATAACTAATAATCTAATTTACCTTATAATTGAAAACGCTTTCTTTCAGGAAAGCGTTATCAAATAATATTGAATGGCTTGTTATATTTTGAAAAATTTGGCTTTTACTTTTTTTTTATTAGGAAATATTGCAGTAATTAGCGCTTGGAAAAATTAGCACGGAAATTCAAATTGGAAGTATCACAGGGAAAATAATGGCATTAAAAAAATTCCATTCAAGTATAAAAACGGTTTGATGGGAATTTGAATAATTCCGGTGGCCGAAGGCCTTCCATTAATTTGTATGCTCGATCAAACGGGAATCTAGGATCAAATTTAGGTAATGTGGCAAGGATCTGGTAACTGGCACTATTTTGATACTGTTTTGAAGGATCATTTCTGGTCCACCGTCCTACCTCATCTTTGTACCATCCTACACGATTTTCACCAACTTCGTTGTTAGCTTTCATTTTTTGTTTATCATTTTTCATAATCCAATGCCTACTATATTGCTTCTGCAACGGTTGCTCGTGAAAATTTTGGAGATTTCTGTCTTCTCTTTCCATTGACTGAAATCTAGTTAAGTCATATTCCGGATTTGCTCCTCTTCTGAATAAGGAATTTTCCGGTAGCACTGCTGGAACAGCTGTCACTGCCGAAAATACCTCTTGGAAGCGCGAGATGTCAAAAGTTGGAAATCTTGACATTTGTTCCTGAAATTCTTTCCTCATCAAAAATTAGACACCCTCGAAATCTCACGATGGAAATTAAAAGTTATTAGACATTAAAATTCAGAAGTAGATTTACTGATTCGCTTCCTTCATGAAAGTTGTTATGAATTGTTACAACTTTTCTTCAATAAAGTTGCCTATCCTAAATAAAAATTTCTGGCCATAAAAATTACTATTAGGCTTGGAAAATGTTTTGGTGTTCAAAATTCACACCTTACTTATGCTATCAAATTTGATTCATTTTTTTTCACCTGTTTTGTTTGTTGAAACAAACAAAATTTCAATTTTCTTCGAAACCAGTTTGTGGAAAAAGTAATAAATGAGGACATATGAATCGAAAAAATTAACACAAATGATCCTAGTACAATTTTCAAGTCTTGACGGGAAAATTCTACAATAATTAAAGTTCAGGATTATATCTAAAGATGGAACTAATTTAATCTGATAATAATGATTGTTGCAAATACCTTAGCTTGACCAAAAATATCATCAGCAAGTTGGCGTACAATTTCATATTCTGCTTGCGCACGTTTTCGAGCATTTTCATTTTCTTTCCACGCATTTTTGGCGTATAAATTTGGTAGGAAATTCGTTTTATGATCACTGCTGGGATTTTTTGAACGACGCTAAAGTAATGGAATGTAAATTTCTTAGCAGAATAAACTTTTAATTGGTTTAAAAAAAAAAAAAATTTCACACCATACATGTCATATTAAATAAATCTAAGAATTTCGATATTTTTACTGTAAACGATCTATTATCCCTTCTATATATTAAATTAGCAAAGTGCAAAATTCATATAACATTTTTGGAATCAAATCAAAATAAGCCAAGAATAATAACTTTTTTTTTCCAAGTTAGACTGAAATTCAATACAGTCTCAATTTTACAAAAAAGGAAATAAATAAAAATAAATGAAGCATTTTCCCTCAAATTGTTCAGGTTCTGTATTCAAGAATTGCAACTGTTCGGCTTTTGATTGCCAGTGCTTCTTTGGCTTATGTCTTTTTGCATTGTTTATTTGCCTAATTGTCCCTGTCTTGTCGGTATCATCACTGATAGTATCTGGAAATATTTTAAAATATAAAGTTTTCAAATGACACATAATTGAATTGGCCTATCAAAATACTACACAGAACCATATATGTACAGCCTTGCACTGAACTTGAGCACTAGAAACTTGAAAATGAACTTTAGTGATGATCATTTCAAAATTGTTGATAGCTAGGCTTAAACAGACAAATGCTCACGGCAAGTACCATATGACAGTAGAAATCTGGACTTCTGGTCAGGTGCAGAAGGCGTCTCATAAATATATTCATAATGTCGGCCAAAATGTTTGTATGGATGTTTCGAGTGATCTGCCTCTTGTCGTATATCTGCGAAGAAATTTTGCAAAATTTGAAAAGAGATGGTACTTTGATATGGCTCAAATTTTTTTTTTGTGAATACATGAAATTTATAACTGACCAATTTCATCCAATGTTGCGGGTAATGTAAGAGATCCCAAATAAAAAATGAGGATGAACAGAGAACATCGAAGCATCGTCCTTTTCAAATTTGCAACAATTCTGGCTCAGTTTTTGCAAACAAAAATAAATGCACTGAGATAAGCTTCTCTAAAATCATAGTAATGGATATTGCAGTACCACAGAGAATTTTGAAGTAGCATTTCGAAGTTTCCAAATGATATTTTATAGTAAGCCTAAAATTATACAATGAACATTGTCTCATTTGGAATCGCTTAATAAAATTAATCTTCTAAAATTATCACAAAAAAGCTTAACTAAAGTCGTTCGATTGCGACTAATGACTCATTGGAAAATAATCGCTGAACATCACCGCCCACTGCGGGATTGGAAAAAATCTGAAATAGCGATCTCATAAAAATTCCCGTAAGAAATTTCTCACATATACGATCATTTCTGAAAGAATTTCACGACAGCTGTTTATGAAGAAGCGATTATAATAGACATTAGTAAATTTATGACATCATACCTTGTGGATAATGTGTATGCATTAGAAACGACTAATTATTTAATTATCAATTAGTAATTATTTATTAGATATTCTAACATACAATAACAAAATGAATAACGGAAGGACATTAAATAATAGTATTATCATTTAAAAAATTTACAACTTCATTTTCAAAGATATTAATTTGAATGTATGACTTATTTTTGAGAGTGAGTATCCGATCCAACAATATATTGTGGTATAATATAACGAAATGAAACTTGAAAATAGTGGAAATAAGTAGTAAGCGTCCTGCTGAGACAAATTGAATGATCTATTCTCATCAATATTCAAATTAAATGAAATAGAGCGTAAAATGAATTTAATGAGGTTAATTCCATAAATTTTTCATCCAAATTTCATCAATTTTTCGAAGAGAGAGAGGTGAAATGAAATTGACAAATTAACATAAACAATAATAATAACAATCATTTCGAAGAGTACTAGTTTTGAAGATGTACAAATCAAAGAGCAAAAAAAAAAAAAAAAACCAAGAAAGAAAATTGTGAGAAATATGAAAATTATTAATTGAAACAGGTTTGAGATTTAAGGATTTATTTTATTTAAAAATATGGCTTCACAATGAAATGCTTTATTCTAATATCATCTTGAAAAGATGTGATAATGTGAATAAAAAAAAAAAGTCGCAGTTTTAACTATCAAATGTGATGTTTTCAGAATTTAATTTAATGATTTGTCGGTGCTATAATAATGAAAAGTATTGTGAATTTTTCGCTTCCTAAGATATTTTCCACCAATCCACTTCGAAAAATTCCCATCTGACGAAAAGAAAATACTGAACTGCATATTTCTTTTGAGTGCCACTAGCGATTGGTACTGAAATTACAAATATGGTTAATTTAGATGAAATTTTTGGGAGAATTGAAAGTATAAAAGTTTAAGTTTGCAATTAGGAAAGAATTTTAAACATACAAACTATAGGGTCTTTACTCTTCCATTATATTCTCGGAAATCTGATAAATTCCTGAGATTATGAACTTCTTAAATTTGAGTCGATTAGTTTTAGTTTCAATTATACCTTATCTCAAAGATCAGATTAGCGGTCATATTATTGCTTACTTTTCCTACTGTATGATATCTTTATTGTTGTATGGGACACTAATGACCAGTTTCCAAACTCAAATCTTAGAATAAAAATGTTACCTAGTTCAAATCTAACCTTTGCACATAATTTCTTTGAAATTCAGTCTATATTTTGAAAAAAATAAATAAATAAATTTAGGATTCTGTAGATACCTTCTAATAAAGCACTGAACATCATCAACCAGATATACCAGATTAAAAAATGCAATTTGTTTTCCATTGAATTTCGAATCACGTCTGCAGAAGCCAGTAATCATGAGAATCATTCCAGATATCATGATTACGGCGAATATCATATTATAACAATTAAAACAAATCATGATTGCCATCATTATGACGATCATTAGCACTTTTCTGTCCAGCTTTTGAACATCATTTCTAACGATCGCTCAGCGAATTTCATACGCTAATTTTCATTCCACATAATTTTCTCCGCAATGTCTACTCTTCTCTTTGATTACATCCATTTTATTCCTCCAAACATTTTTTGATTTTCTTCATTTTAACATAAAATAATCAGAAACCAAAAATTTCGATGTATTGATGCACGTTTTCATCACATGAGTCATCTTCTCTGTAAATTCATTACTTAAGAAATAAAACTTCTGATTGCCTATCTAAGTAATTCCTTGGACAATAACTACAACAATATTCGTTAAAACATTCGAAGACCGTCTTCAGACCCCTTATTCATTTATGTAAAACTATTCCAAGGCAGTTATTATCATTTCAATCTATGTAGTTCGAAGTAACTTTTGATTAAGCAAAGAATCCTTTGCACCACTCAGCAAAGATAAGAGACGGTTATTTATTTTGCAGAATCATAGAGTCACACGATATATCTAACCGTATGCGACATTTCCAATAATAAATTCCAGGATCTAATCAAATCATTTGTTGACTAGTACATTAGCGATCATTAATGAGTAGATACTTTGCATGATACATTTTATTCAGTCTTTTTTGAATATAAAATGACTTGAAGTCAATTGTTGGATAAATGATAAAAGTAACAATCATATAGCTTAAATTCAATTAGATTAAAATACAAACTAATATGAAATATAATGAAATAAGCCCAGAAATCAGAACAGTATTGTCAAAGGCCTCACAAATTAGCGACAGTAATAATTCTGTGGAACAAAAGAGAGATGGGAGAGCGATTATAGAAAAGAGATGAGGAGGGAGGGAAGAAAAATGAGGAAAGAGGGCGATCGTTCTTTTATTGTAAAGAAAATCTCAGGCGAAAATATGGCGGAATGTTTGATAAAGAAACCTTTTATAATTTTACAATCCATGAAAATGTTTCTATTCTGTAATGCATTTTGCGTGTTTACACTGTTAAATCTTTGAGGAGATTTAAAATTGAAATTCAAATTTAAATATTAAAAGATATTCCTCAAAAGATCTGACCAAAAGATTGTACAAATGGTGAAATGGTATGAAAATATATAAGTGAGAAAAGCGATTTTGCTTATATCGTTATGAATTAGTTGCTATGTTATTCTTATATTACATATTTACTTCCTTCACTCATTTTGGACGAAAAATAGACGGTAGTATGATAGCGATTTCACGACAGCGATATGCCAAGGTTATCGAATCAGCAAAAAATGAACTGCCAAGTTTCAATGAATTAGATCTTTTGATCGGCGAATCCACGGCAAGCTATCATTCATAGTTTGGATTCTTCCATACAATGTTTCGCTTTCGAATTTGAAAACTAAGATCGCATACGAAAGAGGCAGATTCTTACAGTTTGAAAATCCAAGAACAATTTGTTAACATTATATAGTAGGTCAGTAAGATAAGTATAAATTCTATGAAATTAGTCATTCAATCGGATATCACAGAGTATAAAAAGAAAAATATAAATAATAAATGATATTGAAAGAGATCAAATCTTGATAGAATTAATTAATAAATAACAATGATAAGTTTGTCATATTTTAATAATAAATTAAAGATGAATCCTGATGCCAACTGCCATCTCCCTTGTCAACATCACGGTGATGTAAAATCCTGGAAGACTCCCCGTTAATCCACTTGCGGCAAGTACTTTCAAATGATCTTGTAGGCTAATCTGAGTTGGCCTCAGCGGAAACCTGTTGTCATAAATATGATTCGAGTACTTGAATACCTGAAAATCAATGGAGAGTAGCTAACCTCTTTAATTTTTTTCAAAGATTCTAAAATAAATTGACCTACTCAACTGTTTCTAGAGGAATAAAAAATTAGAACGACTAATCCTCATTGCAACATTAAAGATTATAACACTGAAGAAAAATAAAACCCTAAAGGATGGACGAGGGCTATTGCCTCATTAATTTCTAGATATATTTATGGATATATAATAATGAGATTCGACATCATCTCTAGGAAATTTTGAGCATATTTCAGCAATGTAATAGTAAAACTAATAAGCTAATTATCGACCACAGTAAGAAGCATACAGCAATAGTTACTTCTCCCCTCGACCTTTCATTCCAAACTTTCCTGCAGAAAAGTACCAATCGTTTTGAGCTCATGAACATAATTCATACTGAATACGTGCAGTTCAAATGATAAAAAAAATGCAAAGTCGCACAGTATACCGTTTCCATGTTTCATGATCTGCTCTGTTCCAAAAGTGGCTCGTAGTGGTTGTTGTGTGGATGATACGGTAGGATGAAAAATGTTAAAATGATTTGGAAGGTTGTCATGCGATGACAATATGGCCGGTTCCCGCTGTAAAAATTATTTATGAGCTAAACTGCTTGAGAATTGTCGGCAGCAGTAAAACTTCTATGAGCTGCATCCAACACTACATTAAAAAACGATGAAAAGATCTTATTATTAATATAAACTTGAAAACCTTCACTGCTTTAGCAAAAAGCTTCCAAAACCATGTGAATATACCTTTGGTTCATGCAAACTTCAACAGAGGAAAATCAAGCGCATTTCTCTAATGACTATTCAGATTGAAGCAATTAACAAAAATAAATGTCATTACGAATGCGACTAACTTTTGCGAAACTGTTCAGAGGAGAAATTCGCGGCTGCTGCAACTTCTGTTCATTACCAAGCAGAATGGGTTGTTGCAACTGCTGTTTATTTTCAACTTTTTCATCTATCACATTTTGCTTATGCTTTTTTGCCATTGCCGCCAGTTTTTCGTTCGTATCAAAATACCAAACTGTTATAGCATAGCTAAAATCAAAATTTAGATATAATAATGTTGATAAGAATTACTTGACGCTAAAAGCAGGTTACTTACAATTCTGGCACGACTAACAATTTTGGGACAGTTATAAACAGTTGTGCTAACAAAAAACACATCGAAAACATCATGTTGAAAATTTAAGTAATTATGACTAATTTAATCAATACTGGTTGTTATCCTGCACATTGAAGGAAGTGAATGAAGAAAACTTTCAGACAAATTTTTTAAAAATTTTGAGGATAAACTTTGAAAATCACCGATCTCGATATACTGGTCGAACTTCATGGGGATTTCGACGATCTGACCATAAAAGCAATAGTCTGTCAGCTCGTGGCTCAATATCCAATGGAACATCTGACGTTTCAGGAAAAAGCCTGAAGCAACCACCATCCTGAAAAGTATGCAGTAAGCAAGATATCAAAGGAAAGATCAAGCAACATGAATATCTAATATGATTAAAATTAAGATGCACAGAATAACTATATGTTCTATTTAAACAAACTGATATTGTAAATCCTAATCGTAAAATTAAAATCATTTACGAAATTATGAATTTAACAAATGAATAATTACCTTTTCAACATTCCAATTTTGATTGCAATAATAAATAGCAGTAATGCAACGACCATCTTTCATTGGGTTATCAATGTGTTTAACATAATGTGTCCCATTTGATGGATATATTGCCAGCATTGCCTAAACAACCTGTATTTCAGTGAAACATTGGCAATTTGTAACAAAGGGCAAACTTCCAAAATGTTACTCGAAAAAATCGTGTCCATATACTGAACTGAGTGAAGTGTTTAAAAAAAAAAAGAAAAAAAAAAAAAAAAACTAGGAAGAATGAAAAACAAAGATGAGCTAATATGGAAAAGGCAATTTTTTCATTAATAAAGATGAACTGTAACGTTACCTGTCTCTCTCTTTCTCTCTATACAACACATGGTTAATATTCGTGCTTGTATCATGAAGGACTAGATTTTACTGTTTTTTTAATATGATCATTCCTTGAATGCACTTTCACGGTGTTACGAGCTTTCAATAATTTTGTTAACCAGAAATTAGGATAAGAAAATAGGAGAAAGAAATGACAGGGAGAGAAAAAAAGATTTTGGAAGTGATGCAGCAAACATGATTGAAATTTCTATCAATTCAAATCCAAAATATTCTGCAAAACAACTGGGGAATCATGTAAACAGTAAGAATTTAGGAAAAAGAAGAATTTTCTTACCCATAATATCATCATTTACAGCAATCTGCACGTTGGTAAATTAGTGTAAGGAAACAGTAGAAACACTCTCCGAAATCACGTAAATTACCAAACAAAAGGTTATCAGCAATTACCCGTGAGCGTCCATTAATTTCATAGGGTACACGGCCATTAAAATGAACAATGATGGAATCAATCATTGAGACAAGCAAACGAACTGTCACTGCCACACTTACTCGTTCATCATTGCTGTCAAACCAATAAACCTGAAACTGATGCTATCTTTTTCAGGAAAAATTACAAGCGATTAAAAAATCAAAAAAGCAGACCTTTAGTGTGCCGACGAATTCTTTCCGGAACAGTTATTTCTAGGTTAATAAAACACTTATCAATACCAATCAACGTATAGAAAGCTAATTGAATTTTCAATTGATTAATGTCGGAAATGTGTAATAAATATCATTCAGATGCGTTGTAAATTGTAATCGTGAAATGAAATGGGTTAGTAAGATCATGTAGAAGTCAACCTAATTTGCCCATAGTTCAGATGTGAAATTAAAATGCAGTACACAGTAAGACGTGCAATACTTTGCAATAGTGTACAAAGCAGTGAGCGTAAATAGCGTCTGCTATCTCGCTGAGGCATTTATTGGAGTAAATGCCAGTGATGGATTTCATGAAAATTAGGAAAAGATGCTTAAAACTAATAGCAAAATTTTCATAAGGATCAGGAATTATACTATTTAAAAGAAATAAGTTGCAAAGCAAAGACTACTATTGCATGACGGTCACGTGTTTTTCAATATTAAATAATTCAGCTGACCTCATCTGACCGTATATTATGTGAGTTCGAATTCACTCTTGTTTCCATCAATTGTCCTGGTTTAAAAACACCACTGTTGTACAAATAATTCATTTCCCTAAAATTTTGAAATTGGAAATTTCGACAAGTGCAAGACAAATTAGAATACCTCACTACGTGATTAATTCATTTCTCTAAAAATATGTAAAAGCAGTAAAAACTATACCTATGAATGTGACAACAGTAATTTTGCCCAAGAAAATTATCCACAATAGCCCATCCATAATCATGCAAGCACTTGACAGCATGGTCCGCAACGCACTATAAATCAAAATTGAGAACGCCTCCCATTATAATTTCAAAAAATTAATTCAATCGAAAGTATATTCAAAGTTCAATAAACTAAATTCAAAAGTTAAAATAATGTGGCTAAATTCCTGATTATGATTATTAGCAACAGCAACAGTTCGCTTTATACCTTAAGATGCAAGGCAACTGCTTGTTGTTGATGAATTGCTAATCCACTTGCGGCAAGTACTTTCAAATGATCTTGTAGGCTAATCTGGAAAGGTAATAAACTTTTGTCGAAAATTTTTGAATTTTCGAATATGAAAATGATAACTGTAGCATTAAATTTTTTCGGTAAAATCGTTACAAGAATAAATCAGGAAATTACCGTGAAGACAGGATTAGTAGAGTGATCAATTAGTTGAGAATGTCTGCAGTTCATCTGCAGTAGTCTCTTCCTCGATACTTCCCCCGATGTACTAACGACTTTTTCAATAATTCGATTGTCTGGATCGCTTGTATTATCAAAATGTTCACACAACCTATTGCCTAAATGATCAAAATTATGTGTAAGATAGTATCGACTATGAAAATGGCAATATCATACTAAATTCATCACTTACGGTTTAGTGAAAACTTAAAAAAGTAAATAACCAAACTTCAACAAAACCCAGAGAATTTTTTGTGAAAAAAGTCGATTTCTAACTTAGACTCGCATTCAAACTTAATTCTGGTAGTTGAGAGAAAAAGGCAATTACCGGAGTAAGATTTCAAATATTTAAATGCAGCACTTATAGGTAAGGATTCGTTAGATGGACTCGGCAGCAGATGAATAGCACCAGGCTTAGTTTTGAGAGCTAAAAAACTTCCAATTTGAATGAGCGAAATCGATTTTTCATTTATTAAATAATATGGGTATCTAAATAAAGGATGGTTCCAAGAATTCTTTCATCACTGGTTTTGTAAGTATGCATCAATGCAAAGACCATATACAACATTCTCTATCATTTTAATATTACCTAAACTTTATGTACATCCAAATACCAATCCAAATCAAAAGTAAATACTGACGTACCTAACCATTTTGCAGCGGTCACTGTTGTACAACCAGCAGGATTTGTGACTCGATCGGCACTTCTTTGTTCAATAGTAGCAGTAACAGTCCTTGCTAGCTGAGATTGCACAGTTTTGCAAAGCGGTTTATGTCGTTTCCAATCAAAATTCTACAAAAACATGTCCTTCCCAGCTATGATTAAGTGAAATTTTCGATAAAAATAACTGCACGCAAAAACTTATTCACTTTATGGCTCCCTTAGATTATGTGTTTTATCTTGCCGTTTGGTACAAAAAAGAAGACCAATGAAATCTGAACTATTGAAGACAGCATGAATTAGTTTTAATTCCAATAAAACAAAAGCTAATACATACACTTCAAGTACTATTATTTTAACTCTAAGATCCTTAGCATAGCTACTAATTCATCCAATGAAATATTATTGCTTGTCCATTGAAAGATACTCAACGTTTATTTCAAGGATACCTATACATACATATTTATCATGCTGTATATGAATGGAGCAGCAGTTCAACATTCAAATAAATTATCACGCCAAGTGTAGGCGCTTCTACATTTTTTCAATCCAGAAAAAATTGAGGAAATCGAAAAAAACGAGAAATATCAATTTAGTAGAAATGAAGCTGGCAAGAATATTTAGTACTTTTACGCGTCAGAATTATTCCTCACTAGACTGTATGTACTTTTGAGTTTCATTAAGATGAAACATCAAGCAATTTTCATAGAAAAAAATACAATGATTTAAAATTTTAAAATGAGAAGTTCTCCCATAAAACTTTGCACTGAAAATTACCGTCACAATTATATGTACCTTCGCAGGGTTAATAGAGAATAAAGAGACCGAATCAAAGGTATCTTTCAGAAATTAATAAAACCGAAAAAACTTTAAGAAATTTTCAAAACTACACAAAATCATTCTGATTCCTAACTTTATGAAGATATACGAGCTTGAAACTTTGGAAAAATGCTTATCCATTTATGGCACTCGAATTATTTGAATTTCATGTATATTTGAACCATCGAGAAAAAAATATATTGCGTAGGGAAATTGGCGGGGCTAAGAATGATTTATTATTTAATCGTAGCTAGAGGTATAAAAAACTTTTCATTTTCCTAAAATAAAGACCTCAATCAATAAATGACATCATGTTATAGCACATAGTGTCTTTATTTAACCCACTGTCGATTCATTCATTTATTCTCAATTTTATATTTCTAAGTTGTTGGAAATTCTGCATTGAGAAAGTTAAAATTCTGAAATTCCAAAAAATCCGCTCTATGCTATTGATATTAGGAATCAAAACTTTTTAAGCTGTTACAGAAATTATAAGATGTTCCATTTTTGCAGTTATCAAACGTCGTGAACCGTCCAAAATTCTTAAATTTTCTACTTCTTTTTGTCCCCAATTCCTTTCAAACTATTATCCTATATTTTCACACCCAAATTTATAATTCCAATATAAGAGATTGTATGAATTTGTTCTGATAAAACAGTATGTTTCACTTCTTCAAATTCTTTCCTCTTCTCATTCTGTCTGTTCCTGAGAGAACGTCAAAATTTGTCTTGTGTAATGGAATACATGAAACGTATAAAAGTTTACAAAAAAAGAAAGAAATACTATCTATCTTTTCACAGACGTTTTTTCATCTGCATAACCTTTCGCATTTAAGAATTTTCTAACAAAGATTTCTCTTCGAAAAAATGCGACATTTTTTTACAGTTGAAGTCGTACAGAAATATTTCATTTTTGAGCATCATTTTTTTTAATTTTCGCACGTTTGATTTCAACAGTTTTATTCGATTTACGTAAAACTAACTAAAAAGAAGAGAAGAAAATTAATTTGCTTAGACGTCACGAAATGATTCCTACAGTTATTATTTGACGAAAACATTCTAACACTGAATCCATATTAATGAACTGAATATATTAATACCGATTAATCAAAATGATTTATAGTAATTTCCGAAAAATAGACAAAAAGGATCTGACTTTCGATCGTTTCAGAAACATTTTCCGTTCCTTGTTCCAGGTAATATTCAAAATTTTTAAATTCCTCGTAGAAATATGGACTTAAGCATAACGAAGTTATTACCACAGAATGCACTGTTCTAAACGAATGTAGATCTATGATGATATCACTTACCGAACAATGCTAACTGAGGGACGGGATTAATTTACTATTAAAATATCAATAAAAAATAATAAGTTAACACGTTAAGGATTCTGGTGAATTTCTTTAAATATTGTATCAAGCAAATTTAAGTCTAAGCTTCATATCCGTGCTAATATTTATCGCTATACTTTGATCACTAACTTTGCAATCACTGAAAAACAGTGAAAAAGAAGAAATACCTACTGAAGTAGTAACTACATCAGCATGTGGTTAAAATAAAGACGGAAAATTAGAACTTGATAGTTTGGCACTACTCTTTGATCTCCAATATCATTCTGTTACTTATGCTTCATTGAACAAACACACTATTATTTGTTTATATCTTTAGCAATTAATACACATTAATACTAGCTCATAGAATGTCTAGAAATCTTTCCCTATGACGCACAAATTCTATTGAATGTAACTATTCCAAAAGTGAAATAGAAGGAATTGTAAAGATGAAGTTACTCTATGTTCTTCGCCACAATATAACACCATACTGCATTGCTTGCATTGTGATAATCCACCACCATTGATGGATTTGGGAGCTCCACAAACTGCACATTCTCTGGAAAATTTCATGAAACTTCTGAAAGATTTCATAAAATGGATTCCATAAAATCTGCTATAGGAGTAAAGCTGGTCCTCAAAAGAGCCCTTTTCCAATTTAGTTTAGTTTGATTTAAATCAATTTTAATCAATATGGTTCAATAATTATCAATTAGTACTAATGAAATCAATTCAATTTGATACTTGACAAGCTTAATTCAATTCAAATTAGCAGTCAATTCAATTTAATTTAAAAGTTTAGAAATATTGAAATAGAAACAACAAATAGAAGAAAGAAAAAAAAAAAAAAAAAACACTGGAATAATTGCCTTCCAGCAAACGGATCAAACTACAAATCATTACCATCTAAGAATTGGGAACTGTTAAACACAAATCTACCAAATAACTATTTCAACACTTCCTTTAACCTATCATCATATTATTTTTCACAAATCCCTTCAACCCCCAAACTTTTCTTGACCAAAGTAACCTATCAATTTCTTCAATCTATGCTTCTAATATACATCGCTCTTTTGCCACATGCTTGCAGCGTTGCATTTCCGCTGCGCGCTACGGGTCGTGAAAATATTTGTGACTTTATCAGAGCTTTTCTATGGAAGTGTATTATACATTAAAATATTCAAAAAATTTACTGCTTCTTATTTGCTGCACCCATTCTTTATTCGAAAACCGATACTGATTCGTCAAAATTCGCTCGTTGTTTTTTGTTTTTTCGTTTTTTTTTTTTTTTTTTCACTCTGAAATTTCATTTCATTTTATTATCGCTATGAAATTCGGTCGCCTTTATACGATTAGAAAAATGTGAACAAATATCGTTTTCAATGTCATCCAATATGTTTCAGTTACATGAAAAATTTACTTATGCATTCATGAATAAAAGATGAATTCAATTAATGTTAACATCCATTCATTTCAAGTAACCATTTCAAGGACATCAAATTGATGATTAAATTTTTCTAGCAAAATTTCATTTCGAAATTTAAAATATTTTATTCTGATAAAATCTTTATAAGATCAAAGAATCATTTTTCAATGTTCGATAGTTATATTATACTCTAAAAAGGCTTTCTAACATAACATTTAAACTTAACTATGTAATTTTCCCCTTTTAAAATTTATGAGCAATGTGAATTTCTCGTTTTTTTTCTAGTTTTGAGCATGAAAAATTGAATCTAAAAATGTTTTCATTATGCATCATTTACGTTAAGCATAATTTTTGAGTAAAACTTAGCTCTTTAAAAGAAAATGAAGTCTAACTAACTATGCATTTTAGTAGTAGTTAGGCAAATTTCTCAAATATCGACTGAAAACTATTCTTCTTTTGCGTTTTTTCATTTTTTTTATTGCCAGTTTCAGAATTATTTGCCCCCTTCTCAAAAAATGATATTCAAAAGGAGGGGTAATCCATCTTCAATCTTAACATCAATACAGTTTGTGTAAGTGGTCAATGAATAATGAAAAAGCATTTTAGAGTTGAAATGAAATGTTAGACATATGACTTTTTCGAAATGTTCGAACTTTGAAAAAGATTTGAAAGAAAGTTTAAAAAAGAAAAGAAAAAAAAATCCTTTTGATGAAATAGCATAAACAACGAATTGTGGATTTTTTAACGCATTGTGGTAGGTCATTTCGGATCAAAGAATTGGTTAACTCTTGATTGATTTATCTGAATTATTGATTCAATTTAGGCCTTTTAATCCATTTCAATTTTAATTCATCAAAGTTTATACACATTGAAATGTCACTCTCCTCGCTGTATACAATGACACATTTTACCAAAAATTATTTCATTTGATGAAGAAAATGAAATGGAAAAGACCTCGAAAACATCCATTAAAATTTCAAAATCTTCACGCTGACAACTTTAAGATTTTGCACGCAAAAGTTTTGTTTGGCAAAGTTTTTTTTCTGTCGTTTTTTTTTTTTTTTTTTTTTTTTTTTTCATTGGGAAAAGAAATGAGCAAAATGAATTTGCGGAAGTCTTTTCGAAGTAAAAAGGAAACGAACGAAATGGCTTGTTGGGATGTTGAAATGTTCGAATAGTTCTTAGCAGACAGACAGACAGACACACACACACACACACACACGCACACACGCACACACACATGCTTTGCGAACACACCCACACATTTGCAATGCAAAAATTATGAATTGAGGTGGCCGTGCTACCTCAATTCATAATTTTTCCATTTGTAAATTTTCCTGAAATCCCTGAACTTTGTTGAGACTAATAGAAAATGCCAAGCTTTTAATTAAAGAAAAGTAAAAAAGAATTCAAAGAAGCAATTTCTTACTTATCTTTTCAATTTTTTCAGGTAAGCAAATCTGTGAGTACGAAAAGTAGTAAATAACACTTATTAACTACAGGAAAACTGAGGTTTCAAATCATTCAAAATTACTAATGTTTAATTCGCCCTTTTAACTCCTACCACAGATTTTAATAAATTTTAATTATGGGAAATATTGTAATGAAATGAAGTTTTACGAATCATAGCAGATATTATAGTAGATGAGTTAATTTATCATCATTTGTAAGTATAATGTTAAATTTAAATCGGATAATATCCTTCTTGGTGACATTGGTAGTATTTTAAGAGAAGGAATTATCATCCTTATTTTTACATTTATTTACGTTTTCGATAATTAACAATGACAATTTTATCATTCATTTGTAATATATTGAAAAATAACAGGGATATTATAGAATTTAAAAAAAGCGTAAAATTGAAAAGAAAACAAAAAGGAAATGATGTCATACATTACACAATTTCGCATGATTCACATCATTTTCTACATTTGTTGCTGTAGAAACTAAACGATGCAATCAATTTTCGAACTTCTAAAATCGTAAATTTATTTAACTCACATATAAGTATTGATGTATCCCGGAATTACTTAATTTATCTCGGAAACAAAATATTTTGAAAGTATATCTTTATCATATCTGTGCAGATAAATTATGCTAATGTAAGACTTATTTATAATTTGAAGTTTAGGGTTTGAAAAAAGTCAATTTAAAAGTCGAATTTTTAATGTATTGTTGAACATTTTCACTTTACCCTACTAATGCGTGGGTAAATCTTTGATTAAAAATAAAATTAAAAATATTTAGAAAAGAAGAAAAGGAACATCATTAGAGTAACTATTGGGCAAATTTGAGAGTTTGCAAAAATTATTTATTTGATGAAAATACTTTCGCAATAGAAACAAAAGAGTGAGCTTAAGCATTATCAGAGAAGGTTGAATGTATCAATGCAACAGTGTTTATGCAAATGAGCAATGTACAATTTGGATAGCATAGATGAAATGAAAATTACGATAATGTAGTAGATGATGAGGATAGACGATAGATGTAGATATTTGTGTGATGCATATATGTGAATGATATAATAAGAGCATAGATGGTTTGTTTCAAATTGAATCAAATAGAATAAAACAATTTATTGATTCATTTATTTGACTAAAATATTGTGAAAGAACAAACTATGTGTTGAGAAACATTCAAAATTCAAAAAATAAAAAAAAATAAAAATATCCACAATGAGAGGAAAGGAAAAGAGGAAGATTGGTAGTGGTTGTTATTTAATAAAACTAAAAGGTCATCAGACTATAAAATCATTATCTTTGCTACAAGTCGGAAATAAAAAATTACAAAGTATAAAGAGAACATAACATTTCGTGATTAACCTATAAATTATAGTTGCTTATTAGTTTTTAGATAATATCTTTTTAGAAATTCAGTAGGTGATAAGTAAAGTTCATTTCTCTAATTTATTATGTTTGCCTTTTTCATCTCTATCGTTGCAGGATATTTATTCAAAATCTGATATGCGAATGATATAGTGTAGACCGGCACTCCTGATAAGATTCCAAATTCGGTTTTGGTAAATGTAGCTTTTTGTCTGATTGTTAAATTACCATAGAGTTGCATGGTTTCTCAAATTTTTGACTTGAAATGGTATGCTAATAGTTTTAAATGAAAATTTTGACAAATTCATGGTAACCTTAGATTTGGGCATTAAATTAAGTGATTTACTGGGCTCTCAGCATCTTTCTGATACCTCCAACTTAAAGCCTTACTTCATGAAGAGTACATTTATTAAATTTTTCATTTAGACTGGCATCATTTAAAGAACATCGCTCTAAATCTTAAATATTTGTATTTGATTAGTAAAAGCAGTAAGGATACTGTAACCAGTCATAAACGGCGTAACAAGAACGATGTAGAAAATTTAGAAGGCCTTGACACAACTTATCACTGGAGGTAGAAGTTAGATGAGAGAGCTATCAGAAACAGTAGTTGCTAAAAGAATGTAATTGTCCTTGGTTTGGGTGTGTGTATCCGATCGAGTAGATGATAGAAATGGTTATCTTAAAGGAAGGAAAAGGATACTCTAAAGTTTGCAAACAACCATTAATCCAAAAAGATCTCCCAATAAGGAAATGGATGATTTTTTTTTATATATAGGTCAATTATGCATATCATATACATAAGTGGAGAAGAAGTGATATCAAGCATTTTTCTGGATAAAATTTTATGTTACAAATAGAACCCGGATGACAATTATTGGGTCTTAGAGGATTTCCGGATCGGCTCAAATCATTTCACTGTATCAGGTACTGGTATCTTTATTATATCGCCCAAATTTTCTACTAAATTTTCAAGACATCCATTCGCTAAAGCAAGTTCAAATACATATTTTTTGCTAAGCTATATGATAAACGAAGAATATCCATCCACTTAGACTTCATTTTGAGAAATTCCATAAGTATCAATATCTGCAAACTTTGATAATATTCAACATAATTATTATCATCCATCTTTTTTTTTTTTTTTTTTTTTTTGCTTCTTTATTGAAAGTGTTCCATTTTAAAATATTCTGATTCCATTCTGTAATTATATTGAAGTTATTAAAGTGTTAAATAATTAGAAATAAATCTTTATTAGAAGAGTTGAAAAAATTAACCAAATATACGTAAAAAGAATGAATGAAACACACACACACACACACACGCACACATACATACACACACATACATACATACATATACATACATACATACATACATACAAAGATATATTTGAAAAGAAATTAAAATAAGTAAGAAAGTTGGATGCATTAACCTAATCATAAGCAATACAAAGTAAATGTATGTCTCTCTTTATAAGAGACAAAATGATTTCTTTTTGACAAGTCAATAATAACAAATTAGTATTTTTTTGCATTTTATAAATGAGAAAATTGTTGTTAAAATTTGCACGAGGATAACAGGTTATATGAAGGGAAAAAAACTGGACAATAAAATTTATTACCATTTTTGGTGACACTGATAGAGCATGGGGTTTACAACAAACCGCATTTCGACAATAACGCTTTCGAATTTTTAAGCTTTTCAATAAATCATTATATTATTCATTCATTAAATGTTTATTAATTAATTCAATATATTTATCTTTTCAAATGGAAAAAAAAACCATTGTCATTTTTTCCCTTTTTTCTTCCTTTTTTTTTTTTTTAACAGAACGAAATTCATTTTATCATTGATTCGAATAAATTTTAATATTGCGGAAATTATTGGTTAGAAAAATACCGAAAAAGAGTTATTTCAAGGCATGGTGCATTTCTGAAATTATATGGTAAATTCTAGTAATGATTGTTTTAGTTTGATGATTTCTTATTATTAAACGCTTCTTTGATACATACTGTAATAAAGAAAAGTAAAATTTATGAGATGGAATATTTGCAAGTATGATATATTTGAAAATTAAATTGTCGATTTAACTTTTTGGTGTCATGTTATTTTTAAAATATCCTGAAGATACTTGGATCATTCCTATATTGATTTAATCGACCATAAGTTTGTTCAGGTGTATTGATGTAAACAAATGAGATGTTGTATTTCATTTTGAAAATGGATAGAAGACTTATTGACAAATTTAATGGATGAGAATAATGAGTTAATTTGTGATTGTTCGGCAATATTAGGCACAGGAATTTGGGAAATGCAACAAAGCATTTATCAGATGAATTCTATAATTAACTTAACAGCTGAAGATGGTTTTGTTGATACTAAAACAGGTATTCGGAATACCAAGACCAGTAGATCACCTGAAATATATAATAAGTAATTTGCTTATGTGTGAAATATAAAAATAAATCTATCGAATTTATCAACCAGGTGCAAAGTTCCGAACTATTTCAACATCAACTGATAACTTTTATCGCTGCAGCCACTTAAGTAAATTGAAATTATTTTAAGCTAATAAATTATTTTGAGGACTTGCATTGAAGCATGCGAAAAATGCGGGAAAGATAATGCTTGATAAACGATCTATACGATCCGGTGTCCAAGAACTTGATTTCCAGCGTGATCGACACCATTTCAACTCAAATCCTTCCACCGGAAGCATAAACCTTTTCTCGAATTCACAAACACCCTTTGGACTTGATTCCACTCCTTCGATCTACATTGATATTTTGCATAATTTGGTTGAATAATGCTAATTAATCAAACTAAAGTTGCTAGTTTGCTTGAATGAGAGAAAATCCAGTTCCTTTAGGATCTGTATAATGAGACTAGGCTGTAGTTCCAGGACTTATTAGAGGCAAGAAGATTAGTATAGCTTAGAATCGGTAAGGTCGAAAAAAAATTTACATTTTTACAGTGTGGCTTCCTTGGCCGTTGACCACTCTCCATATTTTTCACTTTTGAGCCGACTACTGCCAGCTCAATTAATGATGAGAATATAAAAGTCATTGAGACTAGCATCCATATATCTGAACACTTCAATAATCAATATGATCCAGGTCATCCTTGAGTTATACGGGGTTAAACGACTGATTTCTTTTGAATTATTTAGTCATCCTTTCTTTCACAGATTCACATTTACTATACGAATGCTAATTTTACTTTCTAGTATTACTGATTGGACTTGCAAAACAGTTATCAATTTAAATTATGATTTTAAAATTGCAGATTTCAAAAATATTTCTAAAACTCGAAAAAATTTATGCTATTGTTCTTTAAGATTAAGTCTCTCACCAATAGCTTTGATATAGGATACTCTAGGTAAATTTCGCATAATATTTCCAAATTGGAATATCATTGCTAGCAAAGCATTGACACCAAGCATCGTTCGAGCTGGTATTGCTCGTGGCCCCAACGAAAATGATACCCAACTATAAAATGAAGTTTCAGAAATTTTGATTTTGAAATTTACTGAAATACGAAATTTAGAACTTGCTTAAGTTCGAAATTTAAATACTTGCATGATTATTTATTGTAGAAGACGCCTATTTGCTTGATATTTAATAAGTTGACAGGCTTACACGAAAATTTAACAATTCACAAGTAAATTTATCGCTTAAACGTTAGATTTAAATTTGGAAAATTTTTGGTTTCATCATATTTGATTGAAACAACCATTTGAAATAGCATGTTATCGAATTATTGGTGTATACTTGATAATCATTAAAAACAAAATGATCAGAATGTAAGGGTTAAGAATGACTCCATGGTTACTCATTTAAAAAACTGGAAAAATTTTTAATTTTGCACAGTTTCTAATTTCTTCCTTAAATGCTATATTTTCTTCCAATCGATAAAATTCCAACGTAATTATTACCTGATGAAAATGGTAAGATATGTAGGAACATAAGCTTGCATGAAATACCATATACAACGTCTTTCAAATGTTAAATTCACATGTAATTCATCCCACATTCCAGCTGGATATTTCTAAATTTAAAATGATAGTAATTTTTCAATTTTGAATTTCAGTTTCAATTTAACAACGACAAGAATCAAACATATAGTTAGTATGAGGAAATTTGCATACCACTATCCTGAGTGTCGATGTGATATTAATTAAAATGAAATCGGGTAGCAATATTTCACTAACAACATAGACTGGACTTGGATTAATCGTATTCCAACGCATTCGTACTTCTTGGTTGTTGTAGTTAAAACTAAAATCGAACCTATTTACTGCATATATTTTCTATATTTGCAACTACTTATTGTTTCCCATTATTATGCGAAATTTTTCAACTATTAAGTAAATCAATATGCAGGAATTTAATGTATTTTTTTTTTTTTTGAAATATTCATATATTGCATTTTTACCTTTCATAAATTAAATAGCAAGTTTGTACATCCATTGGGAAATTTGACAAATCCATGACGCATGGCCCTTTAACTCGAACTCTCTGTGATAAATTATAACTTAATAACATCAATTTCAATTATT
>JABVXV010000417.1:0-47317 GCA_013365325.1 Dipetalonema caudispina | reverse complement strand
TATTATTATTATTATTATTATTATTATTATTATTATTATTATTATTATTATTATTATTATTATTATTATTATTATTATTATTATTATTATTACTATTATTATTATTATTATTATTATTAATAATAGCTTAATCAATGGGTTACTGATATCAGCTATAAGGATTTTTACCAATTAATAAACGTCTTTCAAAAGTCTTCTGTAAATCATCCAATGGTACATTATATTTAAACATCTTTCACTAGTACGGATAATTTTTAAAAAAAGAGTGTTTATTGTAGTTGTGAATTGGATAATAAATACGATATTAATTTAATTATATTAAAGGGATGAGTGTATCTCAATCAACCAATTAAACTTATCGCTGGTAAAATTATGATTGGAATGCTTTTTTTCTTATCAGATACTGATTGAATAAAAAAAAGAAGACCACCCAAGGGATTCTGTTTCGATAAGAAGGAATAGGTTTAAATAATTTGATAAATATGAACTTTATTTGTATTAAACAATAAGGAGCATTATTGATAAATGACTCCTTTCAAAGTCACCGATCTATTATCACTATCTTAACATCTTATCCATCATAACAACAAAATGGGCAATGAACAAAAAGTATATAAAAATAGTGATAAATTTGGATATTCATAACAGATAGATGAGAATATATCCGTTTAACTGATACACTCTTATCATTATTCATTAGTAATAAAGATTACATTATGACTATTATTACTGTCATCATTATCATTATCAATATTCAATTAAAAAAAAAAAATAAATATTTGATAATCAAGTGCATTTACTTCCAATCTTATCTTCTTCATCTTCTGTTCTTTTTTTCGACAGAAAAAAAAAACAGAAAGATTAATAGAATAATAAATTGGCAAATTTATTATTCTCATGTTCCTATCGTTTAAAAAACTGATCTCATAGTTTGATTAGTTAGTGTACACTTGATGAGAAGTTTTTAAACTTTTGTTTTTTAAAAGGGAAACTTTTGTTTTATTTTGTTTTTTTTCCGATCATTTTAAGTTAATATGCATTAATCATCATTAGCTGATAGATTGAATAGACTACTGATTTTATCCATCAATCATTATCATATCATTCGTTCTTCTACATTTTTCATTTTTGCAAACAATTTCTTGTTTTGAAGAAATTGCTCGCTAAAAATTGCTACTGATATAGTAGAATAGTGTAAGGAAAAAAGAATTATATGGGTGGAAAAATTGTTGAAATTTGTCTAACTAATTGTTATCGGTATTGGCTAATATTATAATGAAATTAAAATAGAAAAAGGAATGATTATTGTTTCTACCGCTTTTTCTTGTTTATGAAAAATGATTAAGGGAAAAAAGAAAGATTTTCTTTGACGATCAAAATTTTTGAGACTTTTTCTGATATTCAATGTATATAACACGTTATCTCCTGATATCATGTTACTTTTATGATTATGGATCGTTCAGTCCCTTTGATGGTATTCAGAATCGGAGATCTTTTCCTTTCGGTACAATTGGAATCTACCAGTTGACATAATATCATATCCGAAAATAGCTTGAACATTTAGCTATAGTATTGTTAAAATAACAAAATTTGTCAGATATTGGTATGAAATGACAGTAATCAGTAATTAAGTCATTAAGTTTTATTTTAGCTGTAAATTTCAGGCATCAAAAAAAGAATGCTGGAAATGTAATTTGCGATGTATATGATAATAAAAACATCAGGTGAAAGGGAGTGGAGACCAGATTTCGGGATTCCTATCCCGATAAAACAACCAAATCTGGTCGTTCGCACTTGTGTAACCCATTCAAATTTGCTACAAATACCTTTTAATATAGGTTTACTCTCTTCTATTGTTATTTTTTTTAATATATATGTGACTTTTCCATTACTTTTTGAAATTCTTAAAATTTTGACTTCAATTTTGTTTTTATTTATTTGCGTTAGCTGCAAAAAAGAATCTACCATTTTGCTGTATAATTTTATGGTTTTTAAATTTCGCTTAAATAAACAACATCAAAAATGATGAAGTAGGTGAAGGATATAGGTGAAGATTGAAAGAAGTTAGCAATATATGATAAAAGGGTATTGGAGGATATAATTAGAATGATTAGATGAGATGAGATAAAAGGAAAAATAAACGATTTTAGACAAAGTTATTTACACATTTTAATTAAAGTTTTTATTTTTTCAAAGGTTTTTTTTTAACGAAAAAAGTTTTCTAATTTTTTCAAGATTGCAATGCTACAGCACGTATTTTGGGAAGTTATGGACTACATAATAATTGGGATTATCTTCAGAAGTAAGTTAACAATTATTTCAGGATATATCTGTTTTATTCGTATCTTTCATATAAAAAAGTGCACAATTCCATTTCAGGTATCCAAATCCGGCTTTCAAGTTTTTCAACATGCCAAGATATATTTCTGCATTTGATTCAGTATGCTCAAGTTATTTTTTGTCATAAATGTATTATTAAAAGTTTCAACCTATAATTTATTCCGAATTACCCACCATCGAATCAATCCATACATAGATATAATTAATTATCTAATGAACTTCCTAAGAAAAAAACAAAGACGATAATTCATTCGATTATCGATGGTTCAGTTAATTGGATTACTTAAAATTTCTACAAATATGTCACGTCATATTTAACGGACGTTACGTGACCATTCTGTCAATTCCGATGGTAGTGATAGCCTGCAGTCTTTATGGCAATAAAAATTATCATCAAAGAAGATATCATTTTGAATTGATATATTTAAGAAATCTTATTTATAGCCTAATTTGTTCTGCAACAATTCCACTCGAATATTATCCTTTGATCATTCTCGACTATTAGCACCATTTTTGGCATCACAATTAATACTACCACCACCGCCATCAGTACCACCATTACCATCATCATCGCCATCATCATCAACACCAACAACAGCTACTCATATTGATGTTCAATTTGGTAAGTCAGAAAGAGCGCTGTTGTCCAAATTAGGTCAATATTTAAGCATATCAACTAACATTTTACCATTTGTTCATCAACTAAATATTACAAGAAGTATACCATCTTCTGGAACTTAATTAGCTTTTAATTTAAACTCAAGAGTTAAATGAAACACTAATTTATTTTTAGAACAAGAATACCAAGAAAGAATCCGACAAGCATTTTCGGCATCAAGTAATAATCGCGGTATCGCAGAGTACGACATTGTCTTCCGCTTTGTTTATCCATTATTTTTAACTTTTCTAACACTTCAACAAATTTTTCCACTTCCTTCTCATTTGTTCACTTTCTCTAATTTTCGTTCAACATTTCATTAAGTCCAAACAGGAACCTATTATACTTTTATATAGTGATTCACTTGGAAAAAAGATCATAACTGAAAATGGCCCAATCATTCTGCATAATTTTATTCAACAGTTCCATTCTTAATGAAGGATCGTTTTTTTTTTCTCTTGCACTGCAGAATTTTTGTGGAAAATTTACAAATTTCAAATTTTTAAAAAAAGCAGAAAAATTTTTGTGTGTCTTTACAGCAACACAACATCAGCTTTCCAATCAGCAACACCACCGATATCCAACTGTGGTAAATCTAAATTGGATGATAATTCGACTGTGTTATCTAAATCAAATGAAAAACGTGTACAAATTAGAAAGCTTGACGTTCTTTGTTTTCTTCTATTGAAAGAATAAATAATTACAGTAAATTAGCGGAAAAATTGAAGCTATCATTACACTCAAGCTTAATTAAAAATTAACACTTTGAAATTAATTGAAATCTTGGCATGAGTTAATTATATTTTAAAATGGGAAAAAAAGAATGAATACCAATTTCTCCAATCAAAGAAAGTGGTTCACTCTATCATATAACAACACTGTGATATAATACACCTTGTAGTTTCTATAACAACATTACGATACAGTATACTTTGTAGTTTTTCATATGTAAGCATACATTTTTGCATGATACATATTTATTTACAAATGTATTTGGAATAATCTCAGATACAAACTTACTTGATCACTTTGATTATCACCAATAATAATCAACAAAATGGATATCGAATGATACCAAAATTAGATAGGTGAATAGACCGACTTTTCCGAATAACATGTAACACAGTAATAACACAAGTTACGTTGAACACAGTATACAACAATTTGTTGAAATGATCACTCATCCATTTCATAGTTAAAAATGTAGATAATTCTGAACTAAGGTTTAACTACCTAATACAGTGTTTTATTTTTGTATATCCCAACCATCTTCTTATAAATGAATTTTCATTAGCAAATTCAAGTTTGATTTTATATTTTACAGATAATCAGTTGAAGAACTTGAATTATCTGCGAGCAAAAACAATACTTCCTTATCAGCAGCACTCATTTAAAATCGACGACTTACTTGGTGTTCAGGTATATAATATATAGGTGGTTATGATCCTTTTTCATATTTATTTTATATTTGTAATAGTTCCAATTGCAAACATTTAAATTTTGTTTGAAATTTCTAAAATTAATTCCTCAAAAAGGGAGAATGTTCTATGAAGAATGTGAAGAAGGTTGAAAAATTCCGCGAAAGTGTAATTGTTACAACGAAAAGTCAGCAAAATATCAGTAAACAAAATGATAGCGATAACCAAAAGGATATGAAAACAATTGGTAAGTTATATTGCTTTGAATAGAATATAATCAATAAATGACATTATAATTGAAAATAAATAATTACAGTTTTTTTTTTTCAAGATTAAGAAATTATTCTTTTTCAAAAATTTCTATTCCTTTAGAAAACATATAAATTTTCAACAATTCTCCCCCTCTGCTTCTTCTTTCTTTTATAATATACTGGTAATTCATAATGTTCAACTTCTAATAGTTATATACTAATCGTTAACGTATATCATTTAATCAAAAATCGGAAAAAAAAAAAGGAATGAATGTTAGACATAGCTCAGGGATATGGATGGATTGCTGTTGACATGCAAAATTATGTTAATATCAAACCGTTTACAATGATTGAAAAGCGACGACATCGATGTCCATATCCAACGTGCAATAAATTTTACACCAAAAGTTCACACCTTAAAGCACATATGCGTATGCATACAGGTCTTGCTAAAATCATTTTAAAATATTCATTTTTATAATATGAAATATGATGAAGGGCAAACCTGAATAACTTCCAGTAAACAAATGATATTAAATGATTTATTTGATGCGTATGAAAATTTTGTCATAAGTTTAATTAGTTAATAAGATGTAGTAAAAACATTACTATTTGATTTTATTGAATAATGAAATTAAAATTGAAGTATTGAATATTGCTGGGAAAAGTTGAATTTTTAACCCAAATTTCCAAAAATTTTAGTATTTCCTCGAAAATTTTGATATATTTTAAAATATTTCTTTCTAAAGTAGTGCATAATGAATTTAACCAAGAAATTAGCACATAATAAAAATGAATTTTTAATTCATATTATCAAAAATTCTCATATTTTCTCAAACTTCCTTTGTTTTTTGCTAAATTTGTTAACATTTAGGTGAAAAGCCATATGCCTGTAAATGGAATGGTTGCCAATGGCGTTTTGCTCGATCAGATGAATTAACTCGGCATAGTCGTAAACATACCGGTGATCGTCCATTTCACTGTAATCATTGTTTTCGTACATTCTCACGTTCCGATCATTTATCATTACATTTAAAACGTCATTAAAAATAGGATAATATCAAGTTAAATCTTGAAAATTATATTGAAAAAAATTCAAATTTATGAAATTTTTCTTTTATCCCTTTTTTATAGCACCTTTTTTTTGCCAAAGTTAAATTTAAAGAGAAAATGTCACACTTCAATGTTCCCTATTCATATACATTTGCTCAATTATTTTTTCATTTTTCATATTAGATTTATTTAAATAAGCAGATTAGTAAATAAGCTTTTTTTCTTAAATAAATACTATTCAATTCTTAGATGTTACCTCGTGTTACTTCGTGTAATTATACCAACTGACCTTTGATCCCGTCATTCTAGTTCCCATACATTATCGTTGTGAGAGATATGAAAAATCGTCGAATAAAGATAATCAAACCACAAAAGAAACGAATTCGCGGAATTGTTTCAGTTCTCTTTTTCTTATCTAAATAAATTATAAAAAGATTAGTGACGTCAACATAAACTTATTTACTTGGTTACTTGTTTCTCAGTTTTACAAGTTTCCGGATAACATTGACTGATCCCTTCGGTTACCTTTTTGTCTAGTTATTGTGCTATTCGTATCAAACAGTACCAAACCTGATAACATATTGAAATTTAAGGAGAAAAAATTGATGATCCGATAATACTTGCCGGATAACCAATGACATCAATTTTCCAACTGATTTCCCTAATCGAATTCAAAATTCCCTTATCACATGGGTGGTAAGCGAAAATGGTTCAGTTTTATTCACTTCACTTCTATGTCGAGTCACACGACGGATATAATTAATTATACAACTGAGACAATTTCATCCACTTCCAATATAACCTGAAATTACTTTTTATTTTGCTTTTGCAATCACTGAACCAACTGATTATTTAAGTAATCAATTCTAACCTAAAATAAACAGCTGATTATGCAAAATATACGAATTACCTGTTAGCTATAAGTAAGTAATTAATTATTCCAGCAAATGACCATTGCAATAACCGAACCTGCGATCTCTTCAACTAACTTTTTGGTAACTCACTGAACTGCAATATTATTAAATCAATCAAAGTGAACTTAATTCAATGTAGAAATTATTTCTATTTCCCTTTTCATGATATTTTCATTACTATAATACATCGAATTATTCATTTATCTTTATATTTCTCTTTAATTTATGTAATCTTTCTCAATCAAATAATCAACTATTCGCACTTCAAATTTCATCGTTCCACTAAAGCTAACATCATTTTCTTCTCTGCACAAATAACTACCACTTTTTCACTTTTGGTCTATCCTCTCACATCCATATACAATACTCCTATCTGTCCACATCTATCCGTCTGTGTCTATCCTCTCACATCCATATACAATACTCCTATTTGTTCACATCTATTCGTCTGTATCTATCTCCTCACATCTATATGCAATAATCCTCTCCGTCTGCATCTATTTGTCTGACACATCTATCCTACCTACCTTCACATATATAGTTTGCATTTATTTATACATATGTTTATCCATACGTATAGCTTCCCATGTTTTCATTTTTTTTACATCTATATTTGTCCACTTATTCATTAATATTTCCATGCTTACATATCTCTATAGCTTTTAAAGTTTTTTGATGACCTTTGTTGACATTGTTTTGTCGTCACATTCCTTTCAATTATTTGTTATGCAAAAAAAATAGAAGAGAGTAATAGCAAATTTGAATTTAAATTAATTTCAAGCTTGAGTTTCAATTTATTCCAATTACAGTTAGCCAATAATATTTAGAAGCACTGTTTACTCTACATTACATACTAATAAGAATAATCTTATCAAAAACTTTATGAATTAAATCAACTGACTCGTTAATATTTCAAGAAGCAAAGATGTGAACCATATGATCTCGATGTACTGATGTAGAAATATCGAACAGTCTTGAAGGTTTCGTTTTGAACATCATCATCTGATAAAATTCAAGTTTTCAAATTAATTCCTTCAATTTCATCATACCTTAATCAGATAAGCTGCCATTTTAATGTATCTCTTTCTTCCCTATCTGTTCTTCTATTTTATTTCCTTATTGTTTTCTTATTCATTTTCACTTTTTTTTTCAGTAATTTGTGATTTACTTTTAACTTTAAGATTATTCAGATTTTAAAAAATGAAATGAAATTTATTATTTTTCCTTCCTCCCTTCATTTTATTTTTGAGAATAGCAGAAATTTATTTGATTTTCCTTTTTTCATATTCTTTCGATTTCATTTCGGTAATTTCCCGTTATTTTCCACCGGATTAACTTCTCTTCGTCATTCTCATCCAATAACAAAAAAAGAAGGAAAAAAAAAAAATTAGAGAAGATAGATATGTGTGCATACTTTTCTATCGATTGTTCATGTATCATTATCACAAGCTTTTTTTTTTTCTTCTTTAGTGAGAGAGTTTTTTTTATTTCTCCGCTTTTCTGGACATTTCCCTTCTGTTTCCTCTTTTCCGGATATCATTCTCATTTTCCCCCTTTTACTGCCGTCATTTATAATCGATTTTTTTTTTTTTTTTTGAACCAATCAAAAAGAAATAGAAGTGTTGATGATGCTGCATTGATTGAATTAAATTTGATTATTTTTGCACATTTCTTTAATTAAATGTTAACATTTGATGTAGTATTTTCATTTTTGTTTTTGACGTTTCCATAGATAAAAAATTAGAATAAGTAATTTCAAACGATTTGCTCATTGGCATATTTATCTAAATTGAATCATCATAGCAATGAATCATTACCCACCCACCTACAGATTCCTACTTATTTATCATCGATTTCATTCAGACTTTTTTCGACCAATTAATGTTAAAATGCTGCCGTATCGCCACATCGATCGAAATGAATCGATAATGAAATTAGTTTTGATCCAAAAGTTCGAATTTTAATTATTCCAATTTTAAAACACTATTGGAAAGTTTTCTAAACACTTCACTTTTATATTAATTAACAATACTGATTATTATTTGTTGAATATGATCGTTGCATTCGACCTTATTTCACACTTCGTTGCACTTACCTGATGATGACCAGATGTGATAAGGTAATTAACCGAAATAGTTTCACTACCATTGGTATCATATATCTTCTGTTATCGTCTAAAATTATACTGTTGATTACTGATGAGTAACGAGAAGTTTACGGCAGGAAAATGTATGATTAATTTTAGAATAGAAGATAAGGATACACGATTAATTTCAGGATGAAAAATAAAGATATCATTAGTTCCTTGAAGACTGTTCTTAGAAGGGAACATCGATATTAACATAATTATTAAAGGGAACGAAATTTTGTTTATCTTGAGTTTTCCAAGATTACTTCTGTGCTTTCTTAGATTAAGAATTATTTCTATCCGTTTTGTATATGAATACTTAAGTATATTTATGTAAAGTTAAAGAAATAGGAAAGTTAATATGAGAAGATCACACTTATTTAGTTTAATAATCCTCAGAATATAAAAGATACCATCCGACACTTTAAAGTATCTGAATGATTATGTAAGTGCTCAAACAATGTCAGGATTGTTAGGTAAGTAAGGTAATGGTTAACCAATTTTGGTATAGTTGGATAAATAAATGTAATAACGATCGGTATGATGTTTAGAAGTATCGTTTCAGCTTTTTTTTCTCTTTTTCCTTGTCATATCGATTAATCATTCAAGTGTCCCATTGCAGTAAACGAAAAGACATACTTTTTTGTATACATATATTTCTTCGCCTTCGTAGTTCAAAGTTCTTCGTCGTAACTTATTATTTTTAAACTGGATAAGCAATTTTACGTTTCAGATTCAATAATTAGGTAATTTAAACTGTTGAAGTGAATAGGTAAATAATAATGAGGTAATTTAAGATAGACAGATAATTAATTTATACTGATTTAATCATTATTTTAATCTGGTAACAGATGTTATGGAAAGTTTTATTTCCTTTAAATTTTTGCGCAAATGTTCGCATTTACTTGAATTATTATTATCATATAATTGCCATTTATTTTACAGATTTCTGATAATCATACGTGAGAGCAGGCGGTCATAATATTACAGAAAGTTATGGATAGTGATACAGAAGAAGAATGCGTTGCGGTAAGCTTATTTATTTCAATGCATTATTCCAAACCTTAAACTTTTAAATCGATTTTAAGAGATGCTGAAAGTAATATGAAAGATTTCTTGTGAAATTATTTGAAAATTTTAATGTGAATAGAAGTGTTTTGTGCAGATTCTGAGAAGTTTTTGCAAGTTTTTATTTTTTAAATATAGATTTGAGTAATCTATCTTGTTGATCCGAAATTGTTGCACAAAATCTCATTTCAGGTCAAGTTACATGAAGATGAATTTAGTGGTTTAATAGGAAATATCGCAGGTAGCATTATTCGTGACAGAGTTGGTGGTACTGCCGGTGACGTTCTTGGTAACCTGGTAGGCAATTTCGGTGGCCATGGAGGTATTTTTCTTCCAAAGTTGTTCTTTTAATGCATGAACACTAGCAGCTATAAAGCAAGATTAGAGGGATGATTAAACATTGAAAAAAATGATACCACTGAAAGACTAGCAACCTTAGGTACCAACTTTAGGTAGTACCTTCTTGCACCGATTATCGGTAGCTTTAAGTGTAAGAAAATACAGTATAAACTTGATAACTGATACTACGCCCCATGTTTTGCTTTTTACTCCGGAATATTGGGTGAAATATTGGGGGAAAGTTCTTAAATTTATTTGTGGAAATGAAAGGTAAGGTGTAAAGGTTTTTACGTTCGTCGTATAATTTTCAGCTGGAACTGGGTCTGGAGGCGGAGGATACAATCGAGGGGGTGGATTTGGAAGTGGTTACGGTGGCTATGGAAGTGGTGGCTATGATCAGGAAGGATATAGTAAAGCAGGATTTGGTAGCGGTTATGGAGGTGGTGAAGATTTTGGTTATGGTGGAGGAGGATATGACAACCGTAACAGATATGAAAATAGAGAGCACAGTAGTGAAAATAGTGGTGCAATCGGATTAGTTGGGAATCTAATCGGTAACTAATAATTCTAATGTTGAATCTTCGAAATTTTGAAATAATTTTTTATTTCAATTACGAAATCTCATTTTACATTCATATTTATGTTACCAAGTTTTCACTTTCAGTCTCAATGAGATTTGCGTTATTTGAGGCCTACCATGTTTCTTCTTTCTTTATACCGCGAAAAATAATCGCCTGATCTTTGTAATGCGTAGTTTTTAGTTATCAAAAAATTTGAGGTGGAATATTGGGTGGAAGAAATCGTAACGATGGTGCTAGCAGTGGAGGTAACGATGGTTACAGCGATTATCGAAGTGGTGGCAGTGGTTACGATGATGGTTATAATCGGAAAAAACCAGAAAAAATGCGTAAGCTTATTTTTACTGTCCTTCGCTTATAGATATAAAAAGTTGGGTAAGAATATCGGAATCTCAGGGAAAGAAGGAGAGAAAAAAGCAAAAGGAAATCTCACAAATTTCCAACCTAGCATGAATTATTTATATTAACAATCATATTTAAGCAATAACATCTTTGAACTTTGTGTTTTCCAACTGAGCGGAAGAAACCATCAGCTTTCCACCTATTATTCACCTCTAGGAGAAATTTAAGGATACATTACTTTGCTTAATTCTTTCTTGTCTGTTATTCCTCGTAAAAGTTGGAGGAATTAGTGTTACTCATGCTGATATGGAAATTATTTGGTAATAGGCTTTTCGCTGGCGCTGTATTTTAAAATTCATTAGTTAATTCTTTTGTTTTAATTAGTTATTAATTCCATAACATTTCCAAATATGGATATGAATGTTCAGCTTCATGAAGCTCAAATCATATTCGTAAAAGTCCTTGCATGTTATAACGATAGCTTTTTTTGCAGTTCTTGAAACCGCATGTATTGGAGATAGTAGCAGTAATAATTTTTGATTTTTTAATCTATTCATGTTCAGTTCTAAATTTGATAGTATTCATTCTCAATTTCTGGTCAATTCTTTCTACTATCATTAATTTCTGGCTAATTCTTTTTACCATCATTTTTTCCTGAAAAAACTTTTCCTAAAGTGTGTATGATTAAACGATAGCAGCATTTCTTTTATCACAGAATTTATAGATTTTTCTTCCAATTTTAGGCAGTTATAGCCTAACAATGTTTTCGCTTTCCAAAAGATGAAATTGATCGATATAAGGCAGGAGGCATATTTCATCTTCCTTTCTTTGTTTATTTTTTCTCCTTTTTTTTAAAATTATCCTCCGCTCATTTAGGTATCATTGCTATAAAACAAACAAATCGTTCATCCTTTTTTTTATCCTCTTCTTCCCAATAGTTTTGTTTATATTTTCCTTTTTTTTTCAAAACATACAGGCAGTATTATTCACCGTTTCATTTTTCTTTATTTTGCTCAAATTTGAGACCAATTTTTGCCATTCTAATGAAAAAGAAAGCAGTTGTTTGAACTGAAACAATCTAGTGAGAAAACAATATCCATCCTCTAAGCATTTATTTGTTAAACTTATCGGTTGTTTTATTATCAGCAGTTTGACTCCTTGCACTAATTGTTTTGAAGGTTTTTTTTTGGTGTTTGAAAATTTTATTCCGATTCTTTTTCTCTCTCAATTTTTAAAAAATATGTTATAAAAAAAGAAATTTACTGTTTCTTATAACATGCGCATGATGTAAATTCATGTGTGATGTATTTCTTTAAAATTTTCGCATCTCTTTCATCACTCCATGTCTTTATGACGTTATGGCATTGCTATAGTTTCATTTTTTTCATACTGTTCTTGAATTTTATCAAAAAAACTTGAATTTTTCCAGCATTAGGGAGAAGGATTTGATGAGAATAGTTCCATATAGATTTATCAGCAAATAATTTCGATAAATTTATTTAAAACAAACAAATTAGGATGTAGCATTTCCAAGATAGAAAATATCTCAGCGACAAATAAGAAAAAATGCTTACTGAAAAAGTTATCATCGGATCTAGGCAAAACCTGAAATTGTATAGTTTCTAATATCGGAAATATCTGATACATATCGGGTAATCTGAATGGTATGGTTCAATCTAAAGAAATTGTTCACCTCAATTCCACAAATATTTCAATACTGATGTCGGAAATACCTAATGTTCCATTTGAATTCATTGATTAGTCTTATACCGCCTATTTGGTACCTTAAAGAGGGAAGGTGAGATGTAAAACTGTATTCCACATGCCAAAATATTATACCATATTTCCCTAATTGTTCCGAACAACTCTTTTGCTTGTTGCTTCATTTAATTGCTCATATTCATTTTTCACTTTAGATGAAAGGATTTATTAGAAAACATTTTAAAAGAATTTTAGAAATTAATTAAGTAAAAGCATCTCATTTAACAGAGAAACAGTCAGTTTTTCATTCGTCCATTATATAGAAATACTGTTTAGTATGATTATTCGAATTCTCATTTGTCACTAATCTTTCCCAATCTATCAGTAAATCATCAATAATTTACCTATTCATCAAGAATCCCAATACGCCATAGTATCAGAATATCTGCGATATACTACCAATCAATGGATAAATTAAACAGAATCGCTATTATATCTGTCGTATGATTTGGAATAAAAATAACTGAATGGAATTTTTTTTCTTTATTTTTTAATGCTGTCAGAGAATATTGTTATTTGAAGAATGATGAAAGAAAATTTGCTAGTTTTTCTACTTTTTAATCATTCAGACACGTTGACAATTTTCATTTTGATTGATTGATTTTAAACAAATTTTGCTTCAGACTTTGAGTTTAATTCCGATAAAATTGGAAAATCGACTTTAGATATTTGCAGAAATAAAACTTGTAGATTTTGCAAGTTTTAGCTCTTTTTTTCGCTGGAAATACTGAACGGTTCGCAAATTTCAAGTTTATTCAGCCAAACTATTCCAGTTTTTTACTCTTCCGAAAATATGCTAAGAATTAGGCTTTATGTTCCTTGTAATTATGTATTTTCGAAGTTTTTTTCTACTTTCCTGTTTTTAATACTTTTTCCTCTGCTATTATAGCTATTGAGCAGGAAAAATAACAGCGTGACTACAAATTACTAAATAATAGCTTTGCTTTCCCACCATAACACCCATTTCAAGAATGCATTATTTTAGATTAATATTTCTTATTGTTTGAATGTTTTGCTTGTCATGTCGTACCTTTCATCAACGTTTTTACAATACTACAAATGTTGTGGTTCAAGTTTAGATTCATTTTTTGCTTTTTATAATCAAAATTGCTCTACAATATCTAATAAAATCCAATCAAAATGCTCTCAAGTGTGCTAGCATGCTGTATGGATACAGAACGTGATCGTTCTGGTGAACATGATATGAAATGTTACAAGTTTAAAGGTAATTGGAAATTTTTCCAATCAGGAAACGCGATTTTTTTTTAATTTGAGTCTTTCGACTACCAAATTTAAAATTTCAATAAATTGCTCATATGGTAAAAAATTTTGGAAATGTTGCAGGACTCTTTTTATATTTCAGGTGATCAAATTGGTGATATTATTGGGGGCTTCATCTCAGGTGGAGGAGGCGGTGGTAGCACTGGTTCTCATGGTGAATTTTCTCTACCTATTTCTCTAGAATGTTTTATGCAGAAAATGGCTGTCGCTTATTTTAGTCTAAATCATTTCAGGTGGCGGTGGTGTCAGTGTTGGTGATATTGCTGGAATTATTGGTGGCTTAGCTGGATCAGGTAGTAAAGGTCAGAAGCTTAGCGGCCTCATCAGTGGTATTGGTGGACTAATTGGCAAAAAAGGAGGACATTATAGAGATGGAGGTATTTTTTTTATTACGCCATTTGTTTTTCTTCAGTAATTAAGTCATTTTATTTGACTTTCCTTGGACTAGCTTAGTGCCACAATTTAAAATTTCACAGAAATTTTAAATGTGTATCACATCATTACTTATGAAATTCAGGTTTTTCTGGAAGTTCTTTAAACTTTATTTTTTTAAATTTTAACTTTTTAAAAGCGGAGGCATGGGTATTCAGTTTCAAACAATTTAGTTCTAACTGTGTTATTGAATTTTCACTCAATTTTTGTAAATTTCAGGACCAAATATAAATCCAAATAATTTAAGCGGCGGTATGACCGATGTCGTAAGTGGTCTTGTTGGACATTTAGCTCATCGTTACCTTAATGTTGACCCGACGACGGGACGCATTATCGGTGCCATTGCTGGCAATCTTATTTTCAATCTTGGTAAATTAGCCAGAATTTATTTTAATAATTATGGCTTTAAATTCTTTTGATCATTTACCGGTATAAAAATTAAAATTTTTTCCAGGTGGCAAAGATAACAAGCTTGGAGCTGTGGGAAAAATTGTTTTAGATAATATTATCAGTGGTAAATTCAAGCGGAAGGTATTTGTTAGTTTATTCTACAAAGACTGTAAAATCTTGAAAGCTCCCAATTTCTTATGCAGTAAATTTGGAAAGCAGATTATTCTTTTTGTATCGTTCTACTTAACTGCTCATACTAGGAAATCAGCTGCTACAGCTCAAGACCGAATGGAAAATTTTCTCTGCTATTTTTTAATTCATACAAGATTTTTGCGTTTACAGGTTGATCCATACATACCACCAGAACCGACACGACGTCTATATCCGCCAGTACCTGACAGAAGAGCGGATGAAGCACTTGATTTCTACATGGAAAGAGATCGTTGCCTTGCTGTAGGTTACTATTTTTTTTGCATAGTAAGCTGAATTTTTTCAGTTGGAAAATTTGGAACTCAATATACAATAAAAAGAAATTAATATGAAGGAGGAATGATACAAGTGGAATTTGTATGTTTGTAAAAATTAACCAGAAAATTTTCAGAAACGGCAACTTTTTGAGGATCCTCAATTTCCGGCTGACGATAAAAGTTTATTCTTTAGCCGACGTCCACCCAAACAAATCGAATGGAGACGGCCGGGAGTTTGTGTTATTAATCTTTTTTTTATCATCTTTTATTCCGACACATTTCTTTATATTTCCTAAGAAGGTCACTATATTATTTTTCAGGAAATATGTGACAGTCCGCAGTTACTCTATGAAGGACAATCACGTTTCGACGTAGTACAAGGTGAATTAGGCGACTGTTGGCTTTTAGCTGCTGCCGCGAATCTTACATTAAAAGATGAGCTGTTTTATCGAGTTGTACCACCGGATCAAAGCTTTACCGAAAATTATGCCGGTTTGTTCTTTCAATCAAAATTGATTCCAAGTTTTTAGTCCGATTCTCGGCTTCCACATTTTCAACTCACACTTTTATTTCCTCATCGTTTTCTGTCTTCTCCAGCTGAACTTTATCAAAAGTTTTGAAAATTGAAGGGATATTTCATTTTCAATTCTGGCATTATGGTGCATGGGTTGATGTTGTTATCGATGATCGTTTGCCCACATCTACTAGTGGTGAATTATTGTACATGCACTCCAGAGATAACAACGAATTTTGGAGTGCTCTCCTGGAAAAAGCTTATGCAAAGTGAAAGTTTATTTTATTTAGTTCTTAAAAATACTCGAATTAAACAATCTGTTAACATGTGCTCAGGATTATTGTTTAATGACGAATAATATTCAATTCAAATGATCTTTTTGAAACCCGATGATGTTATCTGAAATTTAGTTCGAAAGTTTTAAGTTTCATGCAAACAACGTTTTGGGTAGGGTATTTATAAATAAAGGTGTCAGTTAAAAACAGTGTAATCTTTGTGAATTGACATTTGTTCATTGCGAACTTCAACATTTTTTTAAGCTTCAAATTTAAGACTTCATGGTTCATACGAAGCACTAAAAGGTGGTACAACAAGCGAGGCTTTAGAAGATTTCACTGGCGGTTTAACAGAATTTTTCGACCTCACACAGCCTCCTAAACATTTAATGGAAATGATGATGAGAGGTTTTGAAATGGGTTCATTATTTGGATGTAGTATAGAAGTAAGCTCTTTTCTTTAGTCAACATGTTTTGATAATATTTCGAAGTTTTTTTTTCCTTAGAACTAAACTAACTCCTTGATTTGAAATCCGTTTTACTTTTCTTTTTATGTTTTCAGAATTTTAAAGTTTAATGAAATTATTACTGCTAAGTGAATATTAATGGGATTAATCATAAAGTTTGATTCAACAATTTTAAAGGATTTTGTTATAAGTCGAAAAAAATCACATAAATTTTGTACAATTTCAGGCGGATCCAAGTGAGTGGGAAGCTCGGATGCATAATGGTTTAGTGAAAGGTCATGCATATAGTATAACGGGAATGAAAATGGTAAATAATTTTAGCATATTACATTACAAAATTAACACTTAAATCTTTTTATCAACCACATGGCTGTTTCACGTTTTTTATTATATATTTTTAGGTGAATGGACCACGTGGCAGTATTCCATTACTACGTATACGTAATCCATGGGGTAATGAACAAGAATGGAATGGTGCATGGTCGGATAATTCAAAAGAATGGAAGTATATTTCTCAACAACAGCGTGATGAGATGGGTTTAGTTTTTGCTCACGATGGAGAATTTTGGTTTGTTTTGATGTTGTTTTACCGGTTTAAGTAATAATCAAATTCAACAAGCCATACTGAATTCTTGATTTTACCAAATGTTTCAATAGAAGCAATAGATCAGTTCAACAACATTCATAATTTAGTACAGAACAAAAATGTCTGGTTTGACTGTATCGAAATACCAATACTGTTCATTCATTTTAATGTTGCACTTTTTCAATTAGCTATATTTCCTCAATATAGGAAAGTTGGTATTCTCTATAAATTGTTCCGGGTTACTTCACTTAGATATTTAAAGTAATATTAAAATCGATTTCCAGGATGTCATTCAATGATTTCATACGTTATTTCGAAAAAATGGAAATATGTAACTTGGGTCCAGAAGTTATGAATGAAGTATGTTTTTTCTCTTTTTACTCTTGTTGTAAATATAATTTAAAGACATTTTCTTTTTGGATCCTTATTTTCATTAGTAATAAATGTTTACATACTTACAGGTTTATCAAATGACTGGTGTCCAGTCGTCACAGAATGCTTGGGCGACATATACCCATAACGGTGCCTGGATTGCAAATGAAACAGCTGGAGGATGCCGAAACTACATCCGTATGCATGTTTTACCTTCCGATTTTCATTTTTTTTTTTTATTTTTTGTTAATACTTCCTGGGCTTCATTAATCTATTGCAGTAGTGTCAGTATGGTAAGAAGCTTACGATAGCTAGCAACCGTTCCTTTTAAGTATTTAACATAAGCATATTCTGACCTATTCAAAATAACGCTTACTAAAAAGTCACAGATTAATGCTTTATGTATGTTGCATTTCTAAGCATTTCTAGTACTTGTGATTAAGAGTAAACGGCGCATCTTTAGGGACATTTGCGATGAATCCCCAATATCGTATCCAGGTGACAGATTCAGATCCATATGATGATGATAACTTATGTACAGTGATAATTGCTGTGTTACAAAAATATCGACGTGAGCTGAAACATATGGGTATCGAGAATTTACCTATAGGATTTGCCGTTTATGATGTAACATCATTTTTTTCCTTTTCCATTGAAGTAATACATTTGAATTAATGTCGAAGTCTTAACTATCAATAGTTTTATCAGTAGAAAAAAGATGGAGCAGGATAATCTGACAGCTAGCATTTTCAGATTTCATGAAAACTGATGTAGAGTTAAAATACTTGCTATCAACAAATTAGTTAAATTAAGAAAACTTATTTATTTTATGTAAAATCTTCAAATTTTCACAAACTTTTTGTCTCTTTTGAAATTTTCCTTTCTTTTCAGTAATCTGTAATAGTGACTTCTTAATTGCTTTAATCTAAATTTCAAGAACTGAATGTATGGTTTTAAGTTTCGAAAGATTTAATCTCTCTCGCTAATAGTAAACAACCACAAATTTGCAAAAAATGGTGATGTAATGGTGCAGTATTCGAAATCAAATCTTTTTTTATCTGCTTCTTGTTCTTGATTATTTGCAAAAAATAATATTGATTATATTAATCAGAACTGATCGATCCTGTCTTTTCTTTTTAGGTTGGAAGCTTTAGTGGACGTTTAACACGAGAATATTTCCAGCAACATAAATCATGTGCTAGGAGTGCCGCGTTCATTAACTTAAGAGAAGTAATCACTTGTTTTTGAATTATTTTGATTGAATTATTTAAATAATGATGTCTATCCAGAAACCGTTTTAGTTTCATCATTTTTGTATACTCAATCTATGCTTTTTGAATCAAACTTTTAATTGCCCTTAGAGTGCATAATTTCGTCCTTATTCTTTCAGATAACAGGTCGTTTTCGAATTCCACCGGGAAATTACGTAATCGTGCCTTCAACATTTGAACCAAATGAAGAAGCGGAATTTATGCTTAGAGTTTATACAAATGGTTTTATTGAATCACAGTAAGTATATAATTTTTTGTAGCAAATCCTTTCATGGTCATTGTCTGACCTCTCTTCAGTTTAATGTGATTCTAATATTCCCAAAAATTTCCCATGACAAATTAAGATCAATTAGAGATACATTTATCGGATTCATCCCGTAATACACCGCTAATGACATATCGTTCATGTCCAGCCACCTAAATATCGTATTGAAAAACCCTAAAAATTCGGAGTTAAAAATTTTTGATTTTTTTTAGACAGCTGTGAATTTCGATCGAAGTGCGCAATTAAGATTTTTCTTACTGACGTTAACTTATTGAAAATTATTGTTTCCGATGTGTGTTGAGATGCAATTATTGGTCATTACTTTTATGACTTCTCGGCAGATGCATTGATCTATAATCTTTTTTTACAGTGAATTTATATTAATTTGTTGTTCGTTTTTTAATGACGATAATTGTAATTGTTTACATAAGAATGATAAATTTGTGGATAAAATCTTTTGCAATCCATGCTGAGAATTTCAACCCAAGAATAACTGGTATTTGTTCCGGAAAACTGAAAAATATTCTTTTTCTTCCCCTATTTCTTTATTTCTTAATAATTTTGGTTGAAAAGGTTGGAATTGCGTTACAAAACTTGTATGTACTCGAGTGTCCACTAATATTCGGTAACTTCATTCAGGAACTCATGACTCCTGTGTTCCAATATTCCCAGTTACAGCTTGCTTTTGATTGCAGACTTGGTCTTCAGTAATGTTATTCAAGCTTTTCACAGAATATGTTACCCTGCCGAACATAATTAGTACGGCGCATGGGTATCATCTGCAGCTGTTTTAATGTTTCCCGTCCATCATGTATTTAAGGGGGTGGCTCTTCGACTTCTGGGTGTTACTGAAAGTTTCGAAGGGGAAATGAGTTACCAAAAAGTTAGTTGAAGAGATCGCAGGTTCGGTTATCGCAATGGTCATTTGCTGAAGTAATTAATTACTTACTTATAGCTAACAGGTAATTCGTATATTTTGCATTTTAAGGGGTTGAGTCGATCAGCTGTTTATTTTAGGCTAGAATTGATTAATCAGTAAATAATCAGTTGGTTCACTAACTGCAAAAGCAAAATAAAAAGTAATTCCAGGTTGTATTGGAAGTGGATGAAATTGTCTCAGTTGTATAATTATATCCGTCGTGCGACTCGACATAGAAGTGAAGTGAATAAAACTGAACCAGTTTCGCATACCACCCATGTGATAAAGGAATTTTTAATTCGATTAGGGAAATCAATCGGAATTTTGTCCATACCCGTCGTATTTATTGATGCCATTGGTTATCCAGCAAGTATTACCGGATCATCAATGGAGGTTATTTTCCTTCCTCAAATTTCAATATGTTGTTGAATTTGGCACTGTTTGATGCGAATAGCACAATAACTAGTCGAAAAAGTAACTAAATGAATCAATATACTTGAGCTGGTGAAAAGGGGATGTCTGGTGTAGGAAGTTCTCATAGAAAGTGATATGCTAACCATGTTTTGTTGTGTGCAGAAAGTTCTGTCTTATTTTAGAGAAAGAAGGGGAGTGAGGGGTTGGAATTTCACCGTTCTTCTAGAACTTCGATCCTTTCTTTTTTCATATTTTCATATTTAAATTTCGTGAAATTCAAAGATTAGTAAATTTTGCTGACAAAATTCCATTCGTTATATTAAATGTTTATTGCTGGTATACTCACACTTTTCTGTGCTGATTGAGTATCATATTAGTTTAATTTACCATCTTTATTGATCTACGGGTTATTCTGAATAAAATTACTATTTGGGCATTATTATTCAATGATTTTTACCATTGTCTTGTTTAGCCAACATTACATGGCAGTGAAAAAAAATGGTGGAAACGAGATATCGTCTGGTTATCACGTTTTGGTCTGCATAGACCAGAAATCGGACAAATTTACACCTTTATGTATGTTCCGTTTCTTTATTTAAATTTCTTAAGAAGACAGGAATTATATTCATATTTATTCCGTTACATTTTACCTTTTTTGTTCTAATTCTAAGTTTATCAAATCGCAATCAAGTTTGTAGTAAATGATAGTTTGCAGACCACCAATTGACCCGGAGAAACGTCACATCAAACGTATCACTGCTGCAGATGGTGACATAATCAGGTATCATACTTGTTTTGAATTCTCTATCAGCTTTACGATAGGTCAGATTTAATATTTTCGTGATGGTCACGCTTGTTTAGGATATATCATAAAGTAGCACTTTTGCTTGAAATTCGGTTCCATCAGGTACTGGTTGCTGTTTCGAGTGTAACGCAACCACCTATCATGGTTCTAGGGAAAAATAAATATATGTTTCAATATTTATCTCAAAATTCATCTTTAATAATTCCTTTTAATGGGTTAATTTTGAACAAAATTGGGTACTGTCGGCATAATTTTCTCTAATTATAGGCCGAAGCGAGGACCAAGTTTTCTGGAAATACCAACCGGTTGTTATTGGATGGAATCGGACAATCCTGATAATTATTATGATAGTAGATTATACGGCCCGGCAAGTCTTATAGCCACTTCTTAATCTTAAACAATTTCTGATCAAAGTTGCTCATTGCTTTAATTTTAGATAGTTCGCAGTCGTTCGAATCAAAAATTCGAATGGACTAGATAATTTGCATTTTTCTTAATAAAGTTTCACTTTGTTTTCCTTTCCTCCTCTAAGGAGGTTTTGGTTCTCGCTTCTCATTTAATGGTCTTTAGTGACCACCAATGGACTGTATAAATAAGCTGGAGAAAAACACTGCAGGTTTCCGGAGGATTGTTAACAGCTCGAGCAACACATATCATCTGGCCCCCGAAACGATGGTGTAGCATTAAAACAGAAGTGTTCGAACACAGTACCATCCCCGTTTCAAGACGACACTCTTTTTTCGGAATGAATCTTCCATGGTAACTTCTAGATCTGTGGATAATGTATGTGGTAGCAGCTGCAACGGTGGTAATATTAGTAACAGTGAAATACCTAAGTGGGCTAAACACTCGCTCAGAAAATCTGATAAACTATAGACGTTGATAATGCTTAAAATTCCTAGCGAGTTCTTACCCATTGCTGATATACAGCACAATTGTATGCTGATGATACGGCAAAAGTATCGGCTTCCAAAAAGAAACTCAGTATACGAGTTGTCGAATAATCTCGTCTAATCTACCTGCTGATCGAATCTCGGTCTGCATGTGCTATGTTTAAATACCACTCAAACATTACTGCACCCTCGCATTGCAAAAAATGAGGTTGATTGACTGAGTACTCGGAATCATGACGCTCCAAAAAATGTTCTTACATTAACAAGTATCATGCTGATTTCCAGTAATTCCGAAGTGATAATAACTGAACATGATAATTCATCATGAATCCCTCTTCTTTATGTTTATCTGGTATCGAACCAACTATAAAATATAAAGAAATTATGAAGCTACCGCATATCTAGTTTATGTAAACGGGTCAATAAGCCTCAAATTTATCCATAACCATTTTATATTGTTCTAATTATTCAAAATAATAATTGAAGCGCGTAAATCGTAATCATTTTAAATGTAAATAAAATTGAGAATTTATCTTACATTGTTATATCTTGTGACATAAAAGTCGTCGGGTTTTTTTAAAACAAACTTCGAAAAGTTCAATTCCTGCAAAACTTGATTTATGTAGTTTATGTGAGAGCTGTATAAGGGAAAGTTTTATTTCCACTCGCACAGCGTGTTGAATAAATTGTAAGAATTAGCATACGAAATTTATACATTTTCCAACTAATTGTACACCGAAACAAGCTCGGAGTACTTGTGAATAATATACATGTTATCATAATAACACTGTACAAATATAACATTACAACTTTTAAAGTCCGCTCAATTTATTTATAAAATTAACTAACGAATGACGGATACAAGTAGTCAAGAGTTAGTCGACAAAACTTCGTGACGATATTGGCAAATTTCAATTTCATATTTACAAATCATGAATTACGACCAAGTCACTATTACTATCTATAAAAATAGAAATCCACACGATATAATATTTTATACTATTGCCATGAGATATGACCGTTTTCTGAACAGAGAGCCCTGAGAACGTAATTTGGGTTTGCAAAGAATTAACTAGGATTCTTTCTGGGAAAGGCTTTGAGCAGTAGCGGCAATACATGGGGGTTTTTTCTCATTTTTTTTAAAATTTTATGAAATTCGATAATATTTCGTAAACCTTACTGAACATATGCAAAATCCTCATACCGGGAAACAATAACATTCCCCTGAACTAAAAACTTCTTGCAATTGAAAAGTCTTCAAATTAACTTCCACTGCATTCAAATTGTGGTGTAAGTTTGGTATTTTCCATTATATTACTGCTTTCAATGATATGAATCTTTGCGGAATATTCTCAAAGGAATATGGTTTACAAAACATTGTCGACGAATTCTTACAAAACTTTGAAATTAAGAAAAGAAAAATGTAATCATTCCATAACTATACATTCTTCAGCCGTGAAACTATTCATTAGAAATTTTGGTTTCCAAAAAAATAACGGTGAATGACAAATGTTTTACATCCAGACTGGAAAAATGAATTTCTCGCTTAATCTTTCATATCGAGAAGCCATTCTTTCGTTAAAGCCAATGAAGTTGCTGCATTGATTTTTTGCTGCCTTGCATGTAGTTCGAATTCTTTCAACCTAAAAGTGTATATAACAGAAAATATTGGCTTACGCCCAAATCAATAATCATTTCATGAACTAAGACTGTGACAAGAAGTGCCTCCCAAATTCTAAAGAAATTAATCAACAAAATTGTTTCAACCACCGTATGAATTCAACATTTCACATCCGATGAAATGCATCGTTACAGGATGTTTTAAGTAAGCTTTATGAAGTATTAATATTGGAAATTGAAAGCATACATTGAAGAAAGGTCATTTCTAACCACTGATTTCCCATTATCTGAATGTCCACTCGCTATTTCAGCAGCTTCCAGACGACACTAAAATTAATTTTCAAAAGGAGAAGAAAAAACTTTTTCCAAAAGCTAACACAATTTCATTTTCTAAATCTGGAATCAGGAAGGATTTATAGAAGGAATATAGGGTTCCCAAAACTTTTAGGGTGGAATTTCTGACAGCTTTCAAAACTTTTTTGATCATGTTTGTTCCATCAGATCGTGCGACAGAGGATACATTCTTCAGTAAATAAATACCTCATTGGTTTGCTCAGTGATAGCAATCAATTGGAGAGTTTCGTCTAGTTGCTTTTTCGTTTTAAAAAGTTTGTGCGATAAATCAAACATATCTCTGAAAAAATTGAAAGCATGACTTCAAAACATATCCTCAATTAATCGATCTAATTGTCAGTAAAATAATTGTAACTGCAAATGTGACATCTTTCTTATCATAATATGTAAGAGGATGAGATTTTCTGAATAGAAGATTGAAAATGTTGAAATTTGAACCAATGAATAGCTTCACTTACCAAGTAAAGCTAACGTAAACATTCGTAAAGTTTGAGGAACCGTTTTTCAGACAGAAAGATGACAAGTACGGAATGATTTTATACCTTTAACTATAAAATCTTTATCGCAACGAACTAATGTTGCAAGATGGGAAATCGCTATATGAATATTGAGTTTTGGCAAAAATCAAGTAACTAATTCCAAAGGATGCGAACCTATAAGTCCGAAGTAGATAAAATATGCTTGATTTCTGGCAACGTTTGACAAATCACAAAACTCAGATCACAGAAAAAAATGAAACAAAGAAGATAAAGCTTACCTAGCTATCATTTGCAATGGTTCCATGAAGATATCACAAAGTTGCTTTAATTTCTCATCATAATTTCTCACCGCTTTTTCATAAGAATTCAACAAGTATTTCCTGAAATACTAGCAATTTTTTCAATAAAGTATTAGAACAACTGACGAAGTTTCTTTTTTCTTTCTTTATCCAAATGATGAGGAACTTGATAAATAGCGAGATGGAATTTTTTTTTCATTAAAAGAGAATAAAAAGATTTCTGTTTCGTAACTCACGAGATGTTGGAAATAGAACCCAGGATGATAGATGAAAAAGATTTTATGAGATGAAAAATGTATAAACAGAAATCATGAAGTTTGGAAATAGCACAATGGACCATATGCTTGAAATTATTAGATTACTTGGTATTTAAAAATAGTTTATTGAAAGAACTTACCTATCAGTCTCCATCTGTAAGTCGTTTTCTGAAGCACGGTTACACGGTGAAAAAGTCCGAATTTTCTGAAAATAAAAGAAGTTCAATTTGAATGCTTCTATGGTTGGAGTATATCTGACAATGCTTAATAAGTGTTTGAGTTAATGCATGATGTCAAGAAGTACACATATAAACCAAAAAGTTTTTTTTGACAACACATCATATAATCGTTAATAATTGTTCAACCAATACCTTGAAATTATGTACAATGAGAAATTAATGCAAAGGCAATGCAATGTAGTTTAACAAATACATACAAGAATACATACTCATTCTATTAAACAACTATTTAACAATAATAAACACACCACAACTGCTTCAAGTTCAACTTTCAAGGATGGCTCTTTCGTAATATGTTTCGATTCAACAACAGCAATACGTACATCAATTTGCTGCAACATGCTACATATCCATTTCACTGCCTCTGCAAAACGATTCGAGAAAACTAAACTTTGTCGCAACCAAAATGAACTACACTATTTTTCTTGGTTTTTTAAAATTATAAATCCATTCTTCAAACTTTTTGGTATTATTAAAATTCATAAAGCTTGTGGTTCTAATGCATGAATGGACTTAACTGGTTAGTCGATTTCCTTAAAGTTCACGCTTTTCAACAATAACACCATTCATTCTAAGTGCTACTTTTAATCGAAATGTCTAATTTTCTACTAATTAAGTTGAAAACTAATAACTACCACATCTCGACCAATAAAGTTGCAAACAGGAAATAGTTTGATCTTGGTATAGTATCTTGAGCACAAGGCCGCGTACTGGCTGTGTTCGATAAGTGGTCACGCCACACACGTAAAAGATGAGTCACGTTGAACTGTCAGGTAATCGTGGTGAACATAGACATTATTTACAATATACCACTGTGAACACAGACATTATTTACAACGTACACTAATTACAACATACTATAATGATTTCAAACATACATATTTCAAATTACATTAATAAAAGAAAATGACGCACCTCTAATAAAGTTCAATTCTCGTACAACCGAAAGTGCATTATTTTCAACCGCTTTACGTTCCTCAGCTGTTTCCTTGCTCAATGCAATTGCTTTCGAGAGTAAACGTAGTTGTTTTGCTAAACGACTTGCAAAATTGCAATCATGCGTTAAAATTTCAGCTTCTTTTAATAATTTGGCATATACTGTACGCAAAATTCGAATAACATCCGATATAGTATCCTGTAATTCATATGTCTGTCGTTCCACGCTCAACGTACTCGCAGCCGCAAGTTTCATCTCATGAAAGGTTGGCTCATGATTACATTGTGGAAACAGTGAATGCACTGAAAACGCACCAGATTTGAATCGATCGTAAATATGTTATTTATTCATTTCACTATTATATCAGAAGAATCATGCATTACACAGTACGCCAAATTTACCATAGCATCAGAAATTGTTTCGTTCTTTGCTATTCAAGTTAAACACTAGTTTCAAATAAGATACCCGCAGCAATGGATAGGCAAAGGGTAAAAACGGACGTGAACTGACTTGAAACAGAGAAGCCGATATTAAGCTGGCAGAATGCATGTAAACATGCACAGACCGAGACGAATTCGAACTTCAAAGATATATAAAATTAAATCAGAATATGAAATACAAGAAGAATAAACTCACCGACTAGTTCCGGTAATTTGATCGGCAAAGCATAACCCTCATTATTTTGTAGTCCCATAACAATAATATCAGAACAGCGATCGATCAAGCCTATAGGAAATGGAGATGACTTATAGACAATCGCGGAACCAGCTGGAAGTGTTAGCAGACAGATTAGATCATGTGCTGGCGTATCAGCCTTCACATAAACATCAAAGTAGGACCTGAAAAAATAAAAGGATCAAATCTTTTTGAAATATTAAAAAGTTACAAACAGATTTTTTATTCTGGAACCTAGGTACTTCCTTCGAATACTTGGAATCTTCAAAAAAAAAATTTTAGACATATCCAAAATCCGGAATTTCCCTACCTTTCGAAATGATCAACAGCTGAAGTATCGAAATACTCCTCCAAGCACATAATGTTCATCTTAAAAACACGCATTCGTTTCAAATTTAACAGCTCTTTGCACATTTCATCGAATTCATTGAATGTTAGACGAGTTGCCTCACGTCTGTCAAATAAATGCCGAATAAATTCACCGAGAATCCGACGGAAGCTCCTGAAAAGCATAGTCTACTCAGTCCATCCTACCTTATAGGTATTACTCTTATACCAAAAAAAATTTGTTATTTGCAGGCAAATATCGTCTTACAATTTAAAATAGCTTTTCTTTGTTAAGCAGATATTTCCATCTAAATTTCAGCTGTTTTCCTCTTTGCTGGTAGTTTTAGAATTACTTTAAAAAAACACACTATAAAAGATGCATAGAAAAGATGGGCTCACTTCGGGTATAAACAACGTCCATAGGGAAAATCTTTCTGCCACAAAAATTGACCCGTTTCACTTGCCCTACCAAATATAGCATCTGACGGTCGGCTAATCATCATATTATACATTCCAAGCGTATCTGCTGGTCCTAAGAAGTAAACAAAACGGATAAATGATGAAGTGCTATTCTATCCTTGATGGAAATTTGGGTTTTCATAGACAGTTTGAATAGCATATGTATGTCAGTTAAACCATTACGGTCAGAGTAAATATCAAACAAAGTGAAGAAAAAAGTTAACCGAACCAAATCAAACCTCCAAAACCATTAATCCAATTCAGATTGATATATTTTAAATTCATGTGTATATTTTCACTGTATGACACAATATAATTCAAGCTTACCTTTTGGTGGTACAAAAGGTAAAATACCGGTTGCACACTCGAATAACGTGCAACCTACTGACCACAGATCACACTCATCTTTCGTGTATGATAAAACCGTTGTTTTTCGGGCTAAATTAGCCGTCGAATATTCATTCTATAAAACGAAACATATTGGAGTGACATCGAGTAATAGTAATGAAATATTTGATCTTGATACTTGTATGGAACTACAGGCAACAATTCAAGTATTGTTTGAATATACAACGACGGAATTTTGACAAGATGACCGAAAATATAAACTCAAATCTTTCCTAAAGATGATGAATGAATCCTTTATATCAAATAAGTAGTAATACAAAATTCGTTTTACGCGTACACATAATATATGAGAGGAAGAAAAGAATAATTGATAATAACTTACAAGGTATCCTGGTGTACCACAAATAGAATGCAACGGTTGAAAGTTGTCAGTAAGAAATCTTGAACCACCAAAATCACATAATTTGAAGATCATCCTGACAAGGAAGGAAAAGCAGAAAAATGTTGCACATGCCAAAATTGGATGAATAATTTAGGTCTTGAGAACTGCAAAACTGAAACAACTATTTTCAGAAAAATTTGATTTTTTTGGAGTAGAAAATGTACCTTCCACATTTGTTGAAAATTAATAAGTTTTCGGGTTTTACATCTCGATGTGCAATCTTCCTTGAATTTAAATACGATAATCCTTTTTCTGAAAAAAAAAAATCAATTTACCTTTGGTTTCAACGTTAAGTTGAAAGGACCATATAAAAAAAATACATGCATGCTTGATGAATTAATATTTAAAGTAGTGCTAAAGAGAAGAAATTTTTAAGCATGATAAAATGAAACGTAGTGAGGCAAAATGAATATAGTAAGCTATAAGTGGGCACGGTAAAGTAAATCAAAATAAGCATATGAGAGAATATAAATGCAAGAGTAATTTGGTATCACATAAAATGAAACAAAACGCAGTAAAGTAAAATGGGGGAAAGTAAGGCAGAAGTATAAAACAGAGAAAATTAAGGTAGTGTAAAGTAAACGATGCAAAAAGGATACCAAGATGGTCGATCAGTTGCAAAAGAATTTGATACGATAGGCCAAACATATTTTCTAATTTCTTCAATTCGTCTCGTACGCTACCATCAGCCAATTCCATGATTAAGACCATTTGTTGAGCTTCACTCATATTCTGAAGAATTAAAACATGATAAAATTTCATTTTGAATTTCTTAAAAGCATAAGAAAATGAAGAATCTTAAACATACCTACGGCGTTTAAACATGATTTCCTTTATTTTTTTTAAACAAAAAAGCAGTATAAAAAATTCACTTATCAAGTTTTTACTATTTGCTAAGCAGAAAGATAATACACAAAATCCTACTATCTTGTTTTATTTATTGAGCTAATATTCTTTAGTCCGATTATTTTATGTAGCGATTTAAGTAACTGATACTATACTTAAGAGGTACAATGTACCTTTTGATCAATCGTATCAGACGCAATAAATTTGACGATATATGGAGAATTTATCTGTTGCAAAATTTCAATTTCACGGACATGTTGCTGACTGTTGAATTTGTCGCAGGTTTTGATCGCCACAAATTCACCTGTTTCGTGGTTTCGACCCTTATGAACCTATCATTTAAAGGCATTAATGCTTGTGTTCGGAAAATAACGGAAATATTAAGCAGCTTAGAATCATCAGTTGGATTAAACCGACATAATAAACATCATCAGAATGTCCTTGGATAGTAATCAGTTGGATTAAATCGAAATAATAAGCAGGATTGGAATATTCTTGGATAGTAATTGTCTCTCCATTTCGAAATAGTTACAAAAACATAAATCCAGAAAATGACGTACATTTCTTCAGATACTATCATATTGCCTATAATCTTTATCTAACATTCACATATTTAATTTTACATTAATAAATTTAAAAATTTTAATTTGAAAATTTACCCTCCCAAAAGCTCCATTTCCAATCAAATCAATGCTACGTTGATGCCAGAAAAATTTATTCGCATATTGCACACCTTCCGAAACTCCATCCATTCAGCTTCTGTAAAATAACTTTTTAAAAAATGTTTTTCGCATGGTTTAATTTTTTCAAGCATTTAATTCCCGTGTTTGCATCATTTCTTAATTATTAAGGAGCGTTCAAAAAGCGTCAGTAAAACAAACTTCGAATCAATTCTGGAATTTAATTTTAAGGCAAAGGCTCAAGCTTTCGCAAAAGAATTGCTCCGACAGCATGAATAAACTTAAGTTTGAGATAAAGATTGAAATTTGAAAGCACTACAGTAAAACAAACATCCGAAACATATATTACCACTAACTAACTATAGAATTAATCAGTATACGAACAGATGGGCAGATTAATTAATTACACGAACAAATCATCAGATTGAATGTGTAGAAATTATTTCTCCGTTCAATTTCTCCCTAATTACAATCGAAGATTGAGAAAAATAGAAGTAGAAAAATGTGAAGAACCGAAATAGAGTAAAATTCAAACATCAACCATTCTAAAGGTAACACTACACAATGAAAAATTAACATACAATGACCATAATGAAAAGTTGATAAATGGAAAATTATTGCTGAATCAATCAGTTAATAATTAATTGGTTAAATAAGTTGACAACTAGTAGATATTACATATTGGTCGTTAATAGCCATATGAGGAAATTACAACAATAATAAATAATGATGAAATCAAAACTTATATGAAACGATCGATGAGAGATATTGTCATACGAACTCTTACGTTCTTATTTTTGGGTTTCATGTTCGAACGTAAGAACTCAAAAACTGTCATCAGAAACATGCATATTCTTCTGCTACTTCCACTTCTGTTCCTATCCTTTCTGTTCCTTCACTCTTTTTACTCGAATTGTCTATTCTACGTGTTATGAGGAAATTCGAACCGTTCTACCGTAATAAATCTGACCGTGCATATATGTAATAAAATAAAAATCAGAAACTTGAAAAAGGGAAAAAAAAAATAAGCGGAAATCCTCAACTTTAAATCATCTTCCACAAAAAACTAATTAAAATATCTTTGGGTTAATTGATTTAATCAAATGATGAAAAACTGATTTATCCGCCAATTATCACTTCCCTAATCATCCAACTACTTTCCTACATGCAGCACATTTTCATAATTATCAGCTTATCAGTCAAAATTATCACCAACACTTGTCGAGTGAAAGAGGATAAAATATTCCATTACATATGGATATGAAATTAGAATAACAAGATAGAGATAGGAAGTTGAAATGATAAGAAGCTGATTGTTAGAGTACAACAGTAACGTGATAGTACCGGACATTACACCTTGATGAATCATCGAACATTCCGGGATGAAGAGACCACATGGCACCGCGAACAAACTACTAACTGCCCCCCCAAACCAGATCCCATTTCATTCCCATTCAGTGAGAACCGCTAATTTAAATTTGTTTGATGTGACTAGAAATTAATGGCTCACTTTATATTGCTACAAATCTTACATTTGAATAATGGAACTTCCGGATATTCCTGATCCACCAATCGATCCATTCCGGTAGACAAAACTCTTCTGCCAAACTCGACCTCGACCTAGAGTACATAATACGGAAAAAAGTACTTTTCCCTTGATTTTGTTACAATTGAAAAAGTACAAAGAATTGATGAATGTTGTTTTAAGTGAAAGAGAGAATGGAAGAAAAGAAATGAAATTGAAAAAAAATTGCAGTGAATGCTAAAATTCTACCACTAACCTCATGACATTGCGTTTACTGCGCTGCAAATCGATTCAAGAAATTGCAGATGATACCTGTTTATTGACCTCAAATAACCCCTCTACCATGCACACACGTAAACATGCCAGAAAATGAAACTTTGAAAAAAAATGGATGGTAAAAATCGACCGGAAATGTGAACTTAACTTACCTTTCTACCAGATCTGTAACTAGGAATAATACAAATATGAGTTTAAAATTCTAAATTGAATAATTTATGGTCTTGTCTCATGTTTAGAAATAAAAAATATAAGTATTCTGCAAAGTAAGTATAACAATTCGATAGGTTGATCTCTGACTTTCATTTAATTTATTTGAGCTATGAAGCATCTCACAACAACTGGGTGATTTTTTTTTTATTTTTATTTCAAATATTTACCGATTTTTAGCACTCCTCAACAATTCATCAGATTTAATGAGTATATAAATTTTTATACAATAAATTTTCATTTTCAATTTAAGAAATCGCCCTAGATTTAAGGCGAAATTTGTTTGAAAATGACGATTAGTATGGACAAAAATTTAAGGAATCGTGTTTTGCTAACAACTTTCAGTTTTCATTTTCATTCAAGTCATACAATAAATTTTCATTTCTCTTCCGTTTTAAATTTTCAATAAATCTTAATGATAAATTTTTAAGTCCATTTTAAAACAATTCTCACCGTTTTTCAAAAGAATTTATTAAGTTTCAAATTTTCACTTCTTTAACTTTGTCTAGAAAGGCAAAACAATGCTAATGACGAATGTTAAAATTATCGAATAAGCCTGTTTGTTCAATTTTTTCAGTTTTTATGATGTTAGGATGAATGAAATGAATAGGAGAAATTGGCTTTTGTATAATTATCGGAACTAATTATTTCACATACTTTTTTTCCAGGAGGCTTTCAACGTTTAGCTGCTTGATTGGATTGAAAAAAACTGCTTCAAAGGTTTGAAATTTACGAATTTTGAATTTTTAGTTTTGCTAATTTTTTCACATTTCTAAACTCAAGAATTTTTGTTGTTTCTTTCAGGTGGCACTGAAATTGGAATTTAGATGTTTTAAAGAATATGTGATATGACCCCGATTTGAAACAAACATAGAAAAGGAATGTTTGTCATATAATTCGGTTTAATGCATTTCTCGTTACCGGGAATTTTGACAAACTGTTGTAAATAAGAATGGTTCGGGTAGGTCCCAATTTGAAATTAGTGTAAAGGAGTACTAGCCGATTAATTCATAATTTAAAATTGACATAGGGAAGAAATTAGAATATGTGATGATAGTTTATGCCCTAATTTAATACACTTCTTCTCGACACTCAAATCATAAGTTTCATTTCGAAATCAATACATATAGGAAATTGTTGAACAACGTATATCTTCGTTACATTAGTTCGGTTCAATATTCCAGACTTCCCAATACTATTTCAGATTTCACTTAAGATTTCATTTTAAATTTTAGCCATAAGACTATCTCTTAAAATATCATGGTGTGTTTTATTTTTCTAATGTAAAAATAGAGAAAATGCAAATATTATGATCAGAGTAGTAGGCGATGATAAAACTGAATAAATCGATTATATCGATTTATTCAATTCAATCAACTCCTTTTTTCTTTGGTTTTTTTAATGAGTAACGTGAAACGATAATGCTAAAACAACAACTACATCGATTTTTACTCACTCGTTCACTGCAATGTAACTATCCTCCTTCCTTATTTCATCTCATTCAATTAAATCCTGATATATGAGTGATACAGGTGCTACCAGTAATGTCAAAATAATCTACCACTATCGATTATTTTGAAATGAATAAATACTTTTTTCTTTCCTGAAATTTCAGTCAATCTATCAGTAATGATAGCACAGGAATGTATCCTTCAACTGACTATCATTGCTTTATGTCTCACTTTTGTCAACTACGCTGTAAGTAATTAAATTTACTTTTAAATTTCGCTCTAATTACTTGAAAAGTTTTGATAAATATGAGTTAATTGCAATTAGTAATTTGATACAATATTACTACTCATATGATTTGTGTAATTTTGATAGTCGGAAAATAGTATGCTAACTATCATAACAAAAGTGGGATGTAATAACATACAGCTATCATTGTCTTATAGTTACATCAATTTTTGTAATTCTAATAAATGAATTTTAGAAAAAAGCAAAATCAAAAATTTTCATATTTACTGTTGAACTAAACTATTGAATTCATATGAAGTTACATTATTTTTTACAAAATATCTGAAAATTGCGCTACCACGCTTGTAGGTATTATTACCTTCGGTAAGTAATCAAACAACCGTATCGTGGGAGATTGGAACAAGACCAGAAAATAAACAAACTACGGTATCGTTAAACGTTCACCCAATCGATTTATTATCAAAGCCAAATATTCAAGAGGAAAAAAGCTGCAAGAAAAATGAAATATGGACTAATTGTACTGGTTGCGAATTAAAATGTGATGACGATGATCATGTTTGTTTCATTCTTGATTGCCCTCATATTATATCATATCATATATCATGCTTTTAAATATCTAATGGAAGAAAAACAAAACAGAAAATGTTTAATTCATGCATTATAATTTTAATCAACAAATCTGAAATTCATTCAATTTAAGATTTCCAAACTACAAAAAATTATTATTTGAAACTATTTGCACTTATACCACTAAATTAAATTTTTACAAATTTTTTCCTTTTTCATTTGTTCAAGAAGTTTACTCTTTCCTGTTTTTCTTTTTTTTTTTGACGAATTTTTGATTACTTAATAAATTATAATAAGTAATCTTCTAGTTGGAATGTCAAAACATGTATCATGGGCCGGGATGCGAGTGTTCAGCGTTTCTTGGATTTCGCCGAGCAGCAAATGGAAATTGTATTCATAAGGAAGATTGTCCAGCAAGAATTAATAAAAATTCCGGTTACTTTTTATTTGTTAATTTTTGAAATTTGTTGCATTTCGAGGGATATTTTCTTCGGATAACATTGCTGTTAACGAAAATCTAAAAATTCACCGAATTTACTTGATTGTAAAAATCATCAATGTTTTGATAACTTTGATTGAACAATTCATTTACATGCTTCCACAAATATCGTCAACGCAAAAACATTTATCGATATCATTAATTCAAATCTTCTCGGTGGAAATTGGTCGATTTAAGTAATAATTTATAATAAATTTAGAAATTGGAAGTTTAAAAGAAGTCACTTCTTCATCCTGCATAATTTCTTAATTAGCAGTGATTAGTTGAATAATTACGACTGTGAAAGAAATGTAAGCGTTACTTATCTGTTGTAATAAGATAGTCATTCTATTAATTTTTAGATTTTCCGATAAGGGAGTGTTCAGCGACGGAAGAATACAAGGAATGCGGAATTGCTTGCGAAGAAACTTGCGATGATTTTAGACAGCCAATCATATGCACTCAAAAATGTGTCGCGGGATGTTTCTGTAGGAAAGGTTATATACGAGAGAAAAAGGGTGGTTGTTGTGTCCCACCAGAATTATGCAATCTAAGTAAGTTTGGCAACAAATTATGGTTAAGTTAAATTTACCTGAAATTTTTGAAATATTTCATATTTTGTGGATTAGTTTAGGAAATTTCGGATGAAAACTTGAACTTTAACGCATTACAAGTAATCTCAATTTTATCTTTTAGCTGTAATTTAGAAAAACGAAGCAGAACTTGTGGACCTAATCAAGAATACCGGAAATGCGGTACAGCTTGCCCGAAAACCTGTGATGGTATACCAGAAAATTGTACGCAAAGATGTGTGGATGGTTGTTTTTGCAAAAATGGTTATGTGTTGGATCTTGACAAATGCATCCCTGAAGGTGATTGCCAAGGTAATTTTAAATGAATTGAAATATGTCTCTTCCATAAACTGCAAATCGAAATTTTGATTTGGAAAAAAGAAAAATTTTTGAACTGAAAGAAATAGAAATCTTTCTAAAATTTAAAATAAATCTTAATTCAGCACGGTAAAAATATTATTTGATATGCATGTTACAAGGTCAATATATATATATCAATGAAATAATAGGACTTTAAGTCTTACTTGTAATACTTTAATCACAATTAATTTTTCAATTACTCTTTACTGATTTTGATAGAAAGTGCAACTTCCAGTATCAAGAGAATGCAATGAAAATGAAGTATATCGAAAATGCGGGAGCCCATGTCAGGAAATTTGCGGAGAGCAAAAAGAGAAGGATTGTGATAATTGCATAGAAGGATGTTTTTGCAAATTAGGCTATGTAATGGAAGAAAAAGCTGGTGCATGCGTAAAACCTGAAAACTGTTTGCGTAAGTGAAAACTTCAAAAGTATTTCAAAATTAAAATAAATCAATCAGCATGTTATCCAAGTCATTTCCATAAATGCTATATCAATCTAAAATACGTTATCGATTTCCTACAAAGTGGACATTGTTTATTTATTTGCTTTCTGACAATGAATAGATTGAATTTCGTTATAACGTCAAAAAGTTAAATATTCTGCAATAACTTTAACTATCCAAAAGATTGGAAATTCATGTAAATTAAACAAAGCTTTAATTTAAAGAAAATCCAGTGATCAATCAATGGGGTTATTTAATTAAATATTTCTCATTACTCTTCGAAATTTTTGCTTTACTTAAGAAAATTTCTATTGAAAAAATGAGAAGAAAAAAGAAAGAAAAAGGATGAAATTACACAAATGCTACGATTGTTTATTACATTTAAAAGTAGGTAAGGAAAGTGAGAGAAAAACTAAAATTTCAAAATCATCAGTTATTTTATAAATTGCCAATTAATCCTGCTAACATTTCTTGTTAACTTTGATCAAATTTTCAGCTCCCAAATATATGAAATGTTCAGAAAATGAAACATTCACATATTGTAGTAGCTGTGAAGGAACATGCCAAAATCAATTTGTTAACTGTCCAGATGAATGTGGCTCACCAAAATGTGAGTGTTTAGCAAAGAAAAATTATGTTCGTAATAAATATGGTACATGCATTCATATTAGTGATTGTATTAACAACTAATTAATAATACCTATCTTTTGTTTATTTTTTGTTAATTGTCATTTTGACAACAATGTCAACAATTACATCAAAAAAATGATATAATTGTATTTACATCAAAGATATTCAATGCAAATAAATACTATTTAACATATATTATTCACTTTCTTTTCTTTGTTTCATTAAAGGAAGAAATCAATGAATTAACACTCCATAATATTCTATAGTTTAAAAATGAATTTTTGAATGCTTATTTTTTGTGAATTTTTTTTTTTTTTTATAAGGTTGCTTCGTTAAAGAATGTTTATTTTAGTATATTTGAATGTAACTTATTGCTGTTGTTGCTGTTATTATTACTGTTTCTATTTAAATTTTGTCGAAAATGTAAAATTTGACATTTCTTTCGGAAAATTTTTTCCAGCAAGTATGTACTTAACAGAACCCTTTCCGAATCTTTTAATTATCTTATTTTTATATTTAACTTTTACAACTATCGAATGAATTCTTTTACCTTGTTAATTTCTAGTAATAAAATATAATTTTTTTTGCAATGAATTTTCTGTCTAACTCATCGATTTGAAATGAAAACCTTATCTAAAATTTTTTTGAATTTCAGAAATTTTTAAAATTCTGAAAATAGTACAATGTGTAATTTTGTTCTCTCTAAAAAAAAAAGAAAAAAAAAAACTTAAAAATCAAGTTTTGAATATTAACTATACAAATCGAGGAATGAAGAAGAGAAAAAAATCACCACCAAATGAACAAATGCACTACCCAATTATAACTATGCCTTTCTCCTCCGATATAAAACTATCATGAGACGATTGTTTTCATCATGATACACTGTAATCAGGCCATAAAGATGCATTATATCAGTATCTCATCTACTTCACGTTGGTGAGAAGAGGGTGTTGTGTGATTGATTTCTTATTGTTTACTTTTATGATTTGTTAAGTGAGAAAAAAAAAAGAAGAGAATTACCCAATTATAAGAATGCATAGAGATTTAATAGTGATATTTGTAAGTTTGTGTAGAAGTTAACGGATAATAAAGAGAAAGAAAGAAAAATGTTTGATTTAACCAAAGAGAATTCCTGAGGATTTGTAAACTGCAGGACCTCAATATTTCAGGTTTTAGGATGCCTTGCTTGTATTTCATCGGAAATTTCACATATATTTTCTGAAATATCCTATGTGTAGTTGCGAGATAGTTTAAATTGTATTGGGTAATTTCTTTTGTATGTCATAGAAAATTGAACTGTATTTTTACGTTAGGAAAGTCAGTAAATTTAAATTGTTATTAAACATAGTGTTATGGTAGCGGGATGTCTTTACAGTTGTTAGGATAAAAGATGAGATCAATCTCGATCCAAATATACTTAGTGTTTCTACCGCCTATGCAACCTTATTATTTTTTTCTATATTTTAAAATTGACTTTAATTGGTCAAAAAAACATATTTAAATGGATACTTTACTGGATAAATAAGTCACTTCTGGTTTAGAATTTGGTGTAATTCTGAATGATGGTATACTTCTTATGATACTACTGCCATTAAGTATTTATTACCTTTCAGATTATGTCGCCTTACATTTACTTTCCAAAACGTCTTGTGCCGTGGCCATGTTACTTTGGTATACGTCATGGATCATCGGCCACACCTGCACCGGGCCGTATTTACTCACAGAGACAATTATTTGAAGTGAAGAAAGCCCAAATGAAGGTATTTCATTGTTCACTTATTTATTTATAACAGCAATTTCCAAATACTTTACTTAGGTCCCAAGCCAGATAATCTATTTTCGCGATGACGGGTAATGTGTAATTCGTGAAGGCTTACCTGCTGTAGCAGTTAGGGTTTTTCAGTATTCGAAGTCATAGCGCTTAAATTATATGTAGGCTGGCCATGTGAGTAGTAAAACACTGCTTTTCTCTTTTTTGTCATTTCGCTATTGTAACTGAAAAAGTATTGCGATCGTGCTTTTTGGGGTTTCGAAATTGAAGTATTTATAAAAGTGAATTCGATTTATCAGTCGATAATAACTATTATTGTGTAAGGCAAACAATCCTGAAAAATATGCGTTAGCATCGGATTTCTTGGCACACCGGGCTGATCGTCCAAAAGACTACAAACCAAGTGCACCTACAGGTATTTTTTTAATCATCTTGGATAGATTATGTATCAAAAAAGGAAGATAGTATTTTTTTGTGAGTCAAGTAACGGTTGAATAACTTTACCGGGATATATCAGCATCTTAATAATCCAAATAGCTATTTTGTTAGTGATGATGAGATCATTTGGTCCGGACAAACAATTTTCATCTACAAGAATATTTTTTACGTTTCTTATTTTCTCTTCGCCTTATTTCTGCTCACTATCAATTTAACTTGTTTCGTTTGAGAGCTAACATATTTATATGATTTACAGGTCGAACCATCACCCCTTCTCCACAAGAGAAAAGACTTCTCATTCTAACCGGGATGTACAAACGTGAGTCGGATATCCCAGAACATATCAAGTAATAACAAATTTTAGTTTATACTCGCATTAATATTTTTGAGGAAGGGAAGAAATGACTTAAGAAGATTGGCGAGGGGGGGGTAGAAGTTTCCAGAACTAACGGTAACAATTATTTTCCATGGGAGGGATTCCCTAAGTCCTTTTGAAAGGATGGAGACATTTCTGAAATTTTATTACGTCCAATAATCTGTCTCATTTTCAATTTCTCTTCTGCAGATATTTGAACTTCAGAATCTATAATTTGTTCGAATTTTTTTTTTGCATGTTTCAGTGAAGTGCGTATCGCAATGATGAAAGAACGTCTGAATTTTATGGTATCAATTTTCTATGTCGTAACACTGTTCATAGCATTTTTGACAACGATAAAGACAATGTATCGCACAATGACTATAGCAGTGGGCGATTCTTAAGATATTTTCAAAATTATGTCAATGAGTTGCTGAAACTTGTAGTGCTGCTGTAAAATTTCTTGCCTTACGTGATATTTTTTCATGCAGCTATGCAGACTTGATTAGCAACTTACTTGCTTTTTCATCATCCGGCCTAGACAAAGAATTTGTCGTACTATTTATCACAAAATAAATTTTTACTCTTACATGTTGAATTCCTATACATACTTAGTGATGGATAATTGGCAATGTTATAAAATTTGCATACATCAACTTCCATTTTTTTTCCATCAATCATTTTCAAGTATTTTAACCTTGAATCTGACTTGGTTGGTCGTTAGTACTTCATCAAGCACTGCTAGGATCCTACTAAACCTTCGTAGTAATTGAAATTTCTGGATGTCACTCATTTGCCAAATTTTGTCTTAGCATTGTCAGCGTTAATTACTGTTTATTTGGTAAAAAATCTGCTGATGCATTGTTTATATTTATGCTCGCTGTAATTCCTAACTTTGTATTATCATTTATAGTTGGTTATAACTACGTGAATTTTGTCACTCAGAGCATGTGTATTATATAAGTGTTTTTCGAAGACTGCAGTTATATAAAGATTATTTTGGTCTTTTAAATATAAATAATTTCATGCACTTTTTAGATTTAACCAAGCTTACGCTTTATATCGTGCACCGACAAAGTCATTTTCATGCCATTTCCCTACTGCTTTTGATGCCATGAAGTTAGTGGTAGAACTATGAAACTAGATTTGAGTCAGTTTAGCGGCTTTTGTCCCGTTCGTAATCAACACTTTATTTTATAGCCATACAGTGGGAATAACTATTCTCGACATCATTGAGTAATTTTGTTTACTCTTGCTTGTCTCTCATATTTCTGCCCTGCGGCATTATGTGTGTACAAAATCTCAAAGCAGAAATAAAGAGAATTTTCTGTTCATCTGTTCACAAAAAAAGATCAAGTGAACTCATTTAATTTATTAAATTTATTGACGGTTACAGAACTTCCTGCTGTAAACATTTTTTGATGAAGCGTTATAATCTTGCATTTTATTAATCAGATAATCATACTGGAAATAAGCGGGACTCACTTATATCGACTTGAAATCTGGATTTTGCAGTCCTGATAAGTCTGCAACTTAAGTCTATTACGACGATGTTTTACATTGTAATGAAAGTCTTAACTAAGTTTAAAGCTTTCAATAAGTTGAGACCGTAGGGAATGAAATAGCTTGGAATTCATCATCGATCATAAATGCCGCGCGAATTTCGACACATTGGTAAATATCTTTCCAAGTAATGGCAGTGATTTTTCAAAATGCAATTTAATGCAGATTCTGAGCCTTCAAGGAAAGGAAAAAAGCGTGGACGGTATAACTAAATAGGTGGGCTTCAAATTTTAGGAAAAAGATTTGAAATTTAGGAATCTTCGAGATCAAGACTAGAGATATCAAGTTGTAGAATTTTGGTATTTCCAAATAGTTTTGAGAAGTAAAATTTTAATTTGCAATGACCATGCATCAACTTCTAAAAATACATCATAAAGTAATTGATGTTCATCATTTTATACCTAATTGAGTAATTAAAGCGAATTACTAAAATGTCTTCTGTTGTCCTTTTATTGTTTTATCAGTTTATCAATATCAAGAATTCTAAATTCTAGTACTCGATAAGACTTCGAAATACTCATGCTAACAAATTGACTTCCTAGTTAATTCCTCAGTAGCTTCCTCGAAAGGTTTGTTCGAAATTTTGTTACTTCCGTGAATTATTTTCCTGAAAACGTGAAATGTGAAGTAGAAATAAGGAAATCCGAGCTCTAATATTACTTCTTCTTTTTACCGAAAAAAGTAGTTTAGGAAACTATTACGGATATTTTCCATCTTCATCCGTCTTTCTTTTATTATGTAGCAATACTGAAACATTAATAGTAATTAAGGAAGAAAAAAGAAGAAAAAAGTTTGATATGAAAACAGGTTGTGTTTTAGAACATTTCGCAATTTTATATCAGAAAAAAAAGTTAATAGGTTTATTACAAATGTTTACAAAGAAGAAACTCTTTAATTTTGGAAGGGTTTGAAATCGATCATTGTATCTTTTCCGATTAGTTATTAATGAAAAATTGTCTATACTTTTTCCATGCATAGATCTCACTTTCATTATGCAACAAGCAAAAAACTGGAAAGGCTTATCTTTAGTGGTGGAACAATTCGTATATACATAATACCAGTTTTCAAATATTGTTCGCCTTGCAATTTTATTTTGTTCGGAATTTCACATAATCAAAAAAATAGCAAGTATTGATGTTCCAAATAAGATAGCAAAAATGTCAATGACCATTGGAAGTGATAATTATTTAATTACCGAGTAGAAGGAAAGCTCTGCTATGTGATAAGTTGTAGTGCGATTTTCGTGTGAAATTAATAGAAAAATACGGATACATAATGAACATTTTAATGACTGAAATTATTCATAAATTTCTATAAAGAAGAAATTGCTATAAACTCGACGATTAAACGATTCGATGATTAAATGAGATCAATTTAAATTACGAATTTATCACAGAGAAATTACAAATGGATCATAGAATGATATTTGGAACAAACTTGGCAGTATTCGTAGTGAAACAAATTTTAATAAAATGTAGGAACAGTTAGAAAATTGAATTAGTAAGATAAAATATAATGTATATAGAAAGTGAAATGTATATCATAATGGGAGAAACTGGCTAACTAGAAGTTTAACTTTATATGTAATTATAAGTATGCTAATTTTAAATTTCATAATTTTCCTTTCTAATAATTTCTTACGAAATCCTTCGTTTGTACCGTCGTAGTCATCGAAGATGAAAGACTGAAAATAATTTAGCAGCTCATATGTAAGCCCGGTTTTTAGAAAAGCTATTTCTATAATGAATAGCCAAATGTGACATTAAAGATTTTGGTGAAATTTTTGAATTTTTATCTAAGATGAAATAATCGTATTTGAAGCTATTAAATTTCTGTTTTTAATTAATGTCTAATGGAAAATAAGAGAAAGAGAGATAAAAGAAAGACAAGAATGAAAATCAGTGAGAATGAAAATCAGCTTATTATGAATAAAGGAAAAAGAAAATGGGGAAGGATTGCTAAAAAAAATATCTGACAGAAAAAAATGATTAATTAAACACTTTATTTTTAATCTATTACTGTTGCATTTTATATTTACCTATAATTATTTGCTATATATAAAAAGTAGAATATACTTTTTAAATTAGTTCTACATTAAATTTCCTTCTTATTGCAAAATTTTTTCATTTAAACAGCAATAAAAAAGAATTGAAAATTGAAATACTAAGTAGTTGTAATTGGTTCCAATGAAAAGAGATCGTTCCACTTTAATTAAAAAAAAAAAAGTACTTTTTTCCAAATTTTAATAGTTGTTTTAAAGTTAAAGTATGTACGTATATGCCCTCGGGTAGCTAAAAAATTTAATGGTCAAAATGAAATAGGAAGGAAAGGGAAAGTGGCAAAGAATGACGAATGATTTTTTTTCTTTTATAAAATCTTTAAATGAATCATTGTAAATAAAAAACAAACAAGTTTGTCAGAAGGAATAATTTAAATAAAAAGAAGCGAAATGAAAGATTTAATTTATCGATGATGCATTATATCATTCGTTCTATTAACTGTCATATTATACAGTATTATCAATTTTGTCGATGGATAGGATTATTTAGCAATAATTACTGGAAATTACTAAGTTCCAAAGTTTTACTTCGATGATTCTTCTTTTTTCTTGATAGAGTAGATTAGTTTAAAGAGTTGCATATAGATTGCTAGCAATATAATATTCAGAACTTATATCCTGAATCAGTTTCTGACAGTTATAATCTGAAGAATTCACGAAAAAAGATTTATTCAATCTTGGATCAATCGGACTTCCTTCTTCTCGTAATGACAAAGATATTTGATTTAAGGGTAATCCGGCACTAGTTGAGAAAAAAAAAAACTTGACTTAGTTTTATTCTTTTCATAATTTAAGAAAACTAAAAAACATATGATACAATTGTTTTGACACATTCATAAGGCAGTATTATTATTTAAGCATAAAGTTGTAAAATAAAGCTCATTAATACTTTTTTTATAATAATAGTTAAAATTAAAGTGATATTTGAAGTGGAAAAATAAAGTTTTATTTCACATTAAAAAATTTTCATGGATTCAAAATAAATAATTTTTTTTTGTTTAAAAATTGTATACAAAAGATAGTAAGATTTTGAAGAAATACATTTTTCTATGTAAATCAAAAAGAATGTAGTGTTGATATGGTTCAAGTAAAAATTAAAGATTTAGAAATTCAAAGCTAAAAATTGAAAACTAAAAAGGATTTTTTCGTTCTATCACTATATCACTGAATGATTTTCTCTTTATCCCTAATTCAGAAAAATTACGATGTTCGAATTTGAAAATACAAAAATTACAGAAATTATTTTACAAAAATTATTCACTGCATCATGTTTTCATTCCCAAATGTTTCAGAATTAAGTTTTATTACTCTAGAATTAAACAAACTTAAGCATTGATCAATTTACTTGTAATCGAGGTAACAATTCGATTAAAATTCATAGTTCACGACGTCAAAAATCCAGAATTCTATAATTTACTGCGAAAAAAATTAGACAGATATGGATAAGGAAAAAGAAAAAAGTAGAAGATCACACCGTTAATGTAACAATTATGGTAATAATCCAGGGAAGCATTTAAATCTCATATGAAATTTATTTAAATCTAAACCAGCAAATTATAAATGAGTTTGTTTATAGCAAAATAATCTCTGTAAAATGAATTAGTTTGTTCAAATCGAATGTCACCAAAACTTCAAACAAAGTTATTTAAAGTTAAAATATTTATTGCAAAGATGAAGTATTCAGTGTGCTCAAGCGCCCCAACAGCCAGCACAACAACTTCAAACATACAAAAACTTTTTTTCAAAAAATTGATATTGGAATGTAGAAATTGCTTCCCTACTTTGTCTATCCTTTATGGTACTCTTTCTTTCCTTTTTCTTCTGTAATCTTTTTGTGTTCAATTTTAAAGAAACTAATTTTGAACTTCTTCCTGTATATATTATAATTGCCTCCATATTGAATACTTCCTTTTCATTTTTTCTGTGATAGCAAAATTTTATTTTTTTGATGTATGTATTAAACTCCAATGAAATTCGTTGCAATTCAACAAGGTCGGGAAAGAACTGGATTTTTTCCCGACCTCGGAAAAGTATGATAAATTTCAAATATGAACAACACACATACACACACATCCACACACACACACACACATACACACACACACATACACATACATACATACACAAGCATACATACATGAAAACAAGTGGAGGTATATAAAAGGAAACTTGAGAATCATCCGAAGTATTACCAAAATTCTTTGCTACACCTTTTAGCAACGACAACGACAAATTCTAATTCACCACATTAATAGTATGATTATTGATAATTTTTAAGTTTTAATAATTTTTTGAGGAAAATTTTTTAATAATTTAATGTGATATATCTATTACAGTTTCCTCATGCCAACTTATTGTAATAAAAATTTTTTCGAATATGAAATTATGTGAAATAGTGGAGTTATTGAAAAGATCGTATTGAGATTTCATAAGTTTTAAATTTTCCTAAGAATTTAATAAATATTTTGTTGTATGTATATTAAGTGTTAAAAGAAAGTAATACTAAATATTTGATAGAATTATTACTGGAAGTTTATATTTGATAAAATGATTTGGAACATTATAGCATTTAAATTTTCATCCAATTACGATCGTTCTAATCTAGATTTTTAAACATTTCATTACATTTGCGACGAATTATTAGAATTGTTCGTAAATAATGTGATATCATATAAACTGCTTGGCTTGCAATTTTGCCAGGAAAAGATGTTTCTAAAAAATTATTTTTACTTTTTTTGATTTCCGAAAAAAAGTTTTTTTCAAGAGGAAACAAAATCTTTTATGTAAATGAAATAAAATCAAATTGTAAAATCTTTACTTTGATTCGTTTAACTTAATAGGTGAAAAGACAAAAAGAGTTGTTACAATCCGCGAAAGTTTCAATCAATTCTTCAATTTTTGAAATTAGCAGAAAGACGAAAAGTTTTCTTTACTATTTCGTTATTTGCTTAAGTTTGTTGGAGAGTCATTTGGAAACTTTTCTTCAAACAATGGCCATTTTTAGGCTATCCATTATCACACAATTCTAATCTTTCAGAATATCTAATTTTTGAAATTTTTTGAAATTGTTTGAATTTTTTCAACAGATGATTATCTAACAATTTGCAAATTTTTGTCAAATCCATTATAACTGAATTTATCAACAGTAATTATCAGAAACTTTTAGCACTTCCAACGTTTTTAGTCAAATATTTAAACTAAAATTATTTGCATAAACTACACTGGAAGCTGTTCCGTCTTGATAATTCAATTTTTCTGATAAAATATTTATGATTACTTTTTATTTTGTCAATTTTCTAAAAAAAGCACCGACAAATTATAGAAAAATTGATGACTGAAATAATGTTGTAGTATTAAGTTTGCGTTGGTATGAAATATGAAAAGAGAGAAACCTCTGAAACTTAATATTTTGTCGTAAAAATCCTGATTCCGAAATCTGTCAACCGGAAATCAATTGATAATTTCTGCACTACACCATTGTTAGGTTTTTCGTAACTAAAGCAAAATTGTCCTTTTGATAAATGTTATACAAATGCAAAAAACACTAAATTCACAAATTCCAAATTTTAGATTACAATGTGGTTTGTAATATTGCTCATTTCTTTAATATTGGCTATAAAATCTGTTTTTGGACAAGCCCAAATTAGCCAAAAATCAAGTCGCTTCATTGCAAACTGTGACCAGGCACCGACATTAGCGATACGCACGACATGTTTAAGTGTAAGATATTTTGGCAACGTCAAAGCAGTTCGCAGCAATTACTAACAAAATAATAGAAAATTTATAGCTGAATTTCTAACTTTAAGATTAAAAAAAGTTTCTTCACTCATTTTTCAGCTTCAAAGAATGGCGAACAATTCGAGACGAGATTTCGAGCATCAAGCCCAAGTTATAATTCATCCTCCTGGTATCCCAGAACATTTGAGGCCTGGTATAGTAATGCCGGGTTCAAGAGGTCAAATTGCAAGCAATCCATATGATTGCATGACACTTACTTGTCTCTGCCCTTATTTCTCGGTAAATTTCTTATTACAGCTGTGATTTCAAATTGTTTTCTAAACTCGAGTCATTTTATGTTAATTTGAAGCTATTATTATTATTATTATTATTATTATTATTATTATTATTATTATTATTATTATTATTATTATTATTATTATTATTATTATTATTATTATTATTATTATTATTATTATTATTATTATTA
>JABVXV010000416.1:0-47362 GCA_013365325.1 Dipetalonema caudispina | reverse complement strand
TTATTATTATTATTATTATTATTATTATTATTATTATTATTATTATTATTATTATTATTATTATTATTATTATTATTATTATTATTATTATTGTTATTATTATTATTATTACTATTATTATTATTGTTATTATTGCCATTACCATTATTCATTATTGTTATTATTACTTATTATTATTTATCACTACTATCAATTCTATTATTATATATCGCTATCATTATCATAATCATGCATTCTCGGCATACAATCAGCACCATTATCATTATTATTATTATTATTATCATTATATCACAAAAATTCCCCGTTGGCTACCTCATTCGTATCAATCTTCCTACATTTTCCGCCTTTAATCCCTGTATTCATTCTCCATCACTTTGAAATACCATTAGCAAAATAATTCATGCCAAAATGGTTCCTTCTAATTTACTGATTTTCATTATTTTCATTTGGTGAGAAAATATACCAAATATGTGAATATGCAATATGCCTATCTCTTACGTATAAGCTCTTTTTGATAATATCTAAAAAAAAGTATAAAAAATAAATAAAAAAAGAAAAAAAAAAAAAAAAAGAAAACCATTTGGGTTAATGGGTTTTACCCATTCTTTTGCTTTATAGCTTATTTACCCTTTTTTTTTTTTTTTCTTCATCTTTCTTCCACCTTTTCTACACTCAATATTTTCCCCGCCATTTCCCTTATCCGTTTTCTACCGTTTCCCCTTTCCCCTTTCCCGCCCCGCTATTCAGTGCCGGAATGCATAATCAAATTGATTAAGCAAGAGAGAAAGAGAAATGTATCCGATAATTGCAATTAAGAAATCGTATACTTTTTTTTTTCTTTTCTTTTTTTTTTTTTTGTATCATTCGGAAGCTATTCATTTATATTTACAATTTATTTATGTTCTGATAGAAATGAACACAAATAAATAAATTTACTAATAAGAATTAAGTTTACAAAAACTCTCTGTACTTATATTTTTATATAAATACAGAAAACAAGTGCATAAATTACTTGGAAACTATTTAATTTTTAAATATATATTTGTGTTTTTATGGAAATTTTTACATTTATATTTTGATAAAAGTCATCATAAATAAATGAATATTGCAAAGATTTAGTCAATATTATGAATGTTTAGGTCGTCAATTCAAATTTCATCGCATTAAAATCTAATCAAAGTTAAAGGATTAATTTTGATTTCAAACAAACTTATATAAAGAAATATAAATGTTTTCGTCCTGTTTTAAATTAATGAATTATTTTATGATTGTGTGTACAAAATATTTCAAATGTTATTTAATCATTTTTCTATTTTCAAAATTTGATCAATCAGTATTAGGTAGAAAATTAAAGAAATAGATCAAAGTGGTAAGAAAGAAAAAATGTCAAATTATGGAAGAATTTTGAATTAAAATGAAATATGTGCAAATTGTATGTTATAGTTTAGTTTTTCATTTTTTTTTTTTTTATTATTTTATTATAAGAAAAGTATTGTGAAGAAATGGAAAAAAATAAAATCAAGTTTATGCAAATGTTTGATTTTCATGCAATAATTTAATTACCATTTCTAATGATAACGATGACAATAATGATAATAACAAATAATAATAATAATAATAATAATAATAATAATAATAATAATAATAATAATAATAATAATAATAATAATAATAATAATAATAATAATAATAATAATAATAATAATAATAATAATTGCAGCAATAATGGAACTAAAGAAACAATAATATTACGGCATTAATTTTTTAAAATTTTCTTTGGTGAATCCTATAAGTTATTTAACTGATTCCAATTAACATTAAATACTTTAAATTTAAAATACTCTCGAAATATTGCGACTCTTGTGCTTTAATTTTCATTCAATTTCATATCAACTGAAATGATCTGTATTCGATAAATATAATTGAATTACTGATTCTACTACAATTATTCCTCTTCAATGGTTATAAGTAAATATATTTGATCAGGAGAAAAGAACAAAATCCTAAAATCTTTGCCAAGGATTAAACACGATTTTTTTCAGGTTATCAACAATATTAGCTATTTTGCATCACTGGTCAATAGCTATTCAAATTATCGCTTGAATTAGGATGACAAATATGTTGGTGTATTTCGTATTGAAATATAATTTTAACAAAATCATTTCCAATTCATTTTAAGTTAATATTTCGCTTTTCTTTTTTCACAACCAATCCTCCTAAGTTGTCTTTTCTTTTGTTATTCAAAAAGAATGAATCGATGAGTTAATTGAAATTAAAGGTAAAAATTTCCTTTTTAAATATATAACTTTTAAATAAAATAATTATGACAAAACTTAATCAATAATCCTGTCTCCAAGGATTATCAGCATATTTTGTTTTATTGAAACTTCGAAATTCAAAGAAAGTCAAATATATTGATTAATATAGTTAATCAAAATTTTCACTACTGATTCATTTTATCACTCATTTATTTTCTAAAAGATTTCAGCAAAAAAAAAAAATATCGTTCAACAGTAAAAAAAACTGGCTATGTGTCATATTTTGTAATTCCAGCAAACTTAAAAAATTTTTTTGGAAAATCCAAAGACTAAATCATACGGTAAAAGTACCATAGGGATGGTTGGAAGTAAAATGGTATTTTACAGTGACTTTGCTACCGTTAAAATAGTCAAAAGTACGACATCTTAATAAATTAAATAATGCTTTGCGATCAATCATATATATTATCAATGATGAAATGTTGAATTTTATCATTTGTTAATAACATTACAGTACACAAATATAACTTTACCTTTATAACATCATAGTTATCAATTACTTCTACCGTATATGCTAGAATTTTGATATCGTGCGATATTGTTTGCTAAGAAGTATTTGCTGAACTGTAAAGTTACACATTTATTGCATCAATAACATAAAAAAACATATATTAGCACATGTAAACATATATATGCTAATTTTAACAACCATAAATAAATCTATACGATTTACGTATACGCATGTACGTGTGAGTAAAAAATAGGTACAAATCTAACATTTATAATTGTTGAGGAAAAAAAAAAAAATATTACAATTAAGAAATTAATTGGTCAATGATGAAATTAAATAGCATATTATCTGACATTCTATAATGAATAACATATTGTTTGACATTGTAAAACAAAAAAAAAAAAAAAAAAAAAAGACTGAAAATAGAAGATCTTTCTAATCTAAAGATCGAAGAGAGAAATATTTACTAAATTAAATAATTCAATTATTTTTAAAGTGATCAATCACTATGATTTTTACAAAGTTTGCACTTTAGTAAAACAATACATTTCTAGTTTTCATATGCAAAAATAAAGAAATACATTAAATACATAACATAAAATATAAGTACATAATTTTAATATTCCCTATAAATCGTATAGTTAACAATTATACAGCTCAATGATAATTAAATAATATTCTTTTCCATATTTCTACTAATTTAGAAATTCTAGCTTATAATCTAATTTCTCTTCGGAAATTTTCCAAAATTATAACAAATAATGAATGAAAAAATATAGTTTTCCTAAATTTCGTATTCAATATACTTTAAACAAAATTTTCATGATCTTTTAAATTTGTTAAACTTTATGATTCCAAAAATGTAACTTGCTGAATTTCCAAATTTCATAGAAATTTCATAAATACAACGTTAATTGATAAAGCAAACATTTTTTATCTTAAATTATCCATACTACATTTTCACTCGTTTTAAAAAACAAAAAAAAAAATCCTCTGAGGTCGTGTAAATTATTTTTGACGAAAGAAAGCTATCATCAATCTATTCAACATTTGTAAAAATTTGAGATCATCCACGTCATTTGATCGGAAGTTTTTTGAAAAAAAAAAAAAAAAAAAAAGGTGTTGGAAATAATTAAAGTGCAAAAATACAATAAAGTCCATACGTTTCTTTGCTATATTTCATCAATGAAATATTATAACGATGTAAAAAGGATTGAAAATTATTGCGTTATCTACCATCAAAATGATACTGATCAATGGCAATTATTATAATTATCAAATATTATAATTAGTATTTAAATGATATGTGTAAATTACAAATGCATTAATATTTCTTTGTAAGTAATAAGGCAAAATTTTTCTTCCTATATCTTCCAATGATCTTAAATTTTGAAATTTAAAATAGAATTATAAAAATTTCTGGAAGCAAATCATCTTGTTATTGTAAATTTGCTGAAGCGTAAATTAGTGAAGTTACGAATTTCTTAATTAAGATCCAATAACTAGGAGCATTATACGGAATGATTAGCCGGATTTGGAATACAGATTGATAGTATCAAAAAAATTTTTAAACAAAATAATCGATACCCACTCCGTATCTTTTGATAATATCATACAATACTTATGATAATGTATCATACCACACTGATATATTTGTACTTCCATCATTTATAACAGCCAATAGAATAATGTCGTAGAGCAACAAAAAAAGAAAAAAGGATTTTTGAAATTTAGAAAAAACCTTAATTGAAATATTTTGAAGAAATGCATGGTACTAAATTGTTTCGAAGATAATTTTCATCATTGTTATCATTTGATATAATTAATGCATAAATTCAAATTTTATTGCATTTACCGGGCTATTAAATTGTTTCACCGGTTTTTTTCAGTTAATTTACCGGATTAGAATACTATCAGCTCATTAAGCAAGATGCATTAATTTCTGAAGCATAACAAGGAGAAAAATACCGTTAATACAAATCATTACTTTTAGGTAAAAATGAAAATAGAAAAGTATTGATATGTCAAAATTTTTGATACAAATACTTTGAGATTTTCCACTTAAGCAATATTAAAATTGAAAATTTTTCGAAGAATCTAAGAAATTTAAATTTTGAGTAATTATAATGAATTGCAATTCATTTTTTCTAAATTAAAATTTGAAATTATATAAATCTTTTTTTATTTGTACGCAATCACATATGTAATAGTATTAATGACAGCTGAAATAACAATAGTAATGATTGTAGAAATAGCAATGATCAATCATAATTAAAACATTATTTAGATAGTAATTCATACATTAACTATTCCTTGTAATCGATTTTTTCAAACTTGATCTGTACTTACTTACTTACTGCTTAATCGATAAAAAACTTAAATAATCATTATCGTATCTCGTGTGTAAAAAAAAAAAAAAACAGTTTCGCTCAAATACGAAAGGCAGTCGTATTCAATTAGGTAAAAATGCAAGTTAAAATTTTAAAATTTGAGAATTAATGAAGAAATTTAAATTTTTTAAAAAAAAAGTGATATTGTGCGTATGACAGGAAAAATTTATACAATAATTCCTTCTTTTGATTATATGAAAAATCATAGTTTTGATGGAAAATAAAAATTTTATTTGAAAATATAAGTTTAGTTTTAAGTAAATGCAAATTAATACAACTCTTTTACTTTACAATATCTTTGATAGCTAATAAATTTTTATGGAAATTTTTCTACATTTAAAAAAATTATTCGATTTCATATAAACATGAAAAAAAAAAAAAAAACCTCCTGTAAAAGTGACAAAAGTTTCTTCAATAAAAAAAAATATGATAAGAATTTAAAATGATATACAAAAAAATAACCATTGATCGATGACCGCCAGATAGAAATGCTTTTATCACTTTTATCATTTAATTTATTTAAGCATTTTTATTGTACCAAATCTAGGAAGCCTAAGATAATTTTGTGAGGCTAATTGTAAATTGTAAAAAATTTCCTAATAACCATTAATGAAAGATTAATATAATTTGAATGCATTGCATAAAATATTAATTTTACCAGGAAGCTAACCAAATCTACTCTTCCAAGAAATAAATTTAAAAAAAAAAAAAAAAAAGTATTGTTAGCTTACTCAAGCAGTGTTATAAAAATGATTGTTTGTAGTTGTGAAATGAAATTTATTAAATTGGAAAATTATCATTTTCTAATTTAATAAATTTTGTTATAATTTAAACAGTTATGCTAATTTCATCTTTTATCAGCGAAAAAATGTGCAATATGTGGATTAAAATTCATTTCAATTTAAGTGCTGAAAATAGGAATTAAAACATTTAGCAGTTTAAACCAATCTCATTTAGTATTAAGTATGAATTAACATATAATTTATCTGCAACAATGATGTACTTCTTTATATTTATTCTAAAATATGAGTTAAAGCATGAAGGAATTTCTTTTAAAGATTACTTTAAAAATGCTATAACTCTTTTGTCCTTTCTTTTTGATTAAATTATGCAAATTTTTTTTTTTCATTTTAAATTCATATCATTCCTTTGTAACGTTTTCGTTTTTTAGCTTTATTTTTGAAAAAAAAAAAAGGAAAAACATTAACTAATATTTTTGGATAACTTAATATTAGGATAAATTGATCTATGAAAATGAATGATAGCATTTCTAACTTGTCTTCTACCTCTTTCCCGTTCCATTTTCATAATTCCGAAAGTATCCTAATATTATCAAATATCGATTAACTAATCGAACTTCTTTAATTTATATTCATCAACATGATACTGTGGATAGTATCAGGATGAAAGTATTAAAGATAGTAAAATCGTTTGTTTTTGATAGCTAAACATTTATTAAATCATCATTTTTTTTTTTTTTTTTTCAAAAGCTATCATTCAATAATATATATCATATGAGATTGATATTGTATATTTCATTAATATTACTGATAAACTAATCATTAGTATCCGGAAAAGAAGATAAATATGTACGAAAGACAGGTAAATTAATGGTTGTTATCCGGAAAAGAAGGAAACATATCTTCGTATTCCAAGAATGAATTAAATAATTGAGATATTAATAAACTTAGGATAATAATAGTAATTAAAAAAAAAAAAATCATACCATATATATTGATCTGATAATCACTAATTATTAATTATAATTATAATTACAACTATAATAGTAATGATAACAATAATAATATGATAGTAATGATAATAATAACAATTATTATTATCGTTATTATTATTGTTATTATTATTATTGTATTGCAATAAATGAATAAGTAAATTTGAAGAGTAAAAAGATAAACAAAGGGAATAAATGAGGACAGAAATATGAATGAATGAAATATGCGGACAGACAAAAAATATGAAAAAAAATCCTTTTTTTGATATAATATTTCAAATAATTTGCAATATTTATCCTAATCAATGGCTTGTCGTGTATCATATAAACTTGGTGCCTATAAAGAATAAAAATTGAATTAATATGATATGCATGTTATTTATAAATTAACAGCAATTATATTTAAAAATTAATTTTTTTATTAAAATTTTACGAGACAAAAACCTTAAATATAAAAGTAAATAATTATTAATTAAAATATGCAAGAATGTACTGATAATTTTCATCAAATTTTAGATAATTTCAATTTTATTTAAAGCAATACGTATTAAATAAAAAAGGGAAAATGATTTAACGAATTGATAATTATGTAAATCGTTTCTATAGATATATGTATGTATAAAATATTTCATATAAAATTTGTTGTACAGTTATGATTCTAATTTGAAAAAAAAAAAAAAAAATTTCTTTTTTTAAAAATATCTTCCTGTAATAATGTTTCAAAATGACATAGCAATTTAATACCTGGAGAAGAATTAGAGCAGTACCCGAAAAGCAGGTAATTGAAAAAAGGAAAAGGAATAATCTATCAAGTACCATAGCAACAAATTTCCAATCTTCATCAATCTAAAAAAAAAAAAATTTTTGTAAAAGTGAATATTGTGAATTAAATTTTGCATTTTAATTAGCTAAATTTTTCCAGAAAAACTGAATTACATTTTTAAGTAACATTGTAAAAATTAAGCTAAAAATGCGGAAAAAAGAAGGATAAATATTTCATTTATTTTGGTTAATTAAATTGTAATAAGTGTCATTGATAGTACTTATCAAAATATTTAAAATGTATTAATAAGTATGCATGATGATAAGTACAGATATGTTAATAAATATGAAATAAGTAAAATAGATTAAATAATATAAGTAAATATAAACCAAAAAAAATTACATATCTAAAATATAAAGTAATCAAAATTATGGATTAATAATATTGCAATCCTTCTTTAAGATATTATAAATTAATTGTATTAAATAGCTAAAATTTATATTATTATAATATCAATCTTTCATATTGAATTCAATCATAATTTATCGTAATATTTTATTTCCATCAAAGATATTTCCAATAATAAATAGCTTTATTTTTATCCTATCAAATGAATTATAATTATGTAAATCAATGAAATATTTAAATACAAGTATTTAAGTTTTTAATTTCATCAAATAAAATTTAATTGTAAAAAATTATCGTCATATATATATATATATATATATATATATTTATAATTGAGGAATAAAATTTACCATCGCATCGCGATCTTTCTTTTTTAATAATTCAGCGATGAAACAAACATTCTCAAATGCCTTGATGACATACGGTAAACGGTAAATTTGTTGAATTTGCTCATTAATTTGTCCATTTACATTACAGCATGTGTCATTATTTCCTTTTTGTTGATGACGATTAATAATTACATTTTCACCTAAAATTAAACAAAATTTTATTTTCATTCAAATTCTAATTTTTATTCCATCTTATCAAATGACCATTGATGAAATCTAACGAAATTCTGCAAATTATTTCGATCAAATTACTACTTTTTTTTTCCTCTTATAAAATGACTTATTTAGTTATGCAAAAGTTGTCTATTTTATAATGTTATTAAAATTTTGTGAAAAAAATAACTTACAATTTAATTGGAATTTTAGCAAAGGAAAAAAAAAAAAAATTTGTTTAAAAATTTACATAATTCTCCTCGTCGATGACTTGCTCGACGAAATGCTTCAACATTTTCAATGATCATTGGTCGTCGCATGAATAATATTTTTGGTAATATCCTCAAAAATAACCATTTGACCCAATCAGGCATTTGATGGGTTGTTGGCCTTCGGAAATGCAAATTTAATGCTGTCAATAATAATCAAAAATATTAGTAACTTCTTGCTTGTTTTTAATCCTTTTTAAATAAATAAAAAAATCAATAAATAAATCAACAACGATCATTGATTTTCTTTTTTTTTTTGCTTACAAAATGTTCAAAAATTTTCAAACTTTTACATTTATTTCTAATATTTAAAAAATAATGCCAAAAAAAATTTTTTTTTTTTTTTTTTGAAAGAAAAAAAGGACAGAAAATTAAAATTTTAATAAAAAAAAAAAAAACTAACAAATAACAGTAACAAATACACTAAGTGAAACCATAATCATTGTAAATAAGAGATATTTACCAATTAATGGTAAAGCGATACTTGTTGCTGGGATAATATCTTTCTGTTAATAAATTATTAAATTAATTAATTAATGATCAACAGTAACAAAGTGTTATTTTAAGTCATATAAAGGGCAAGAATTTTATTCAATATCGAATTTTTTTAAATTCTCATTTAATTTTTTCCAAACTAAAATATGATATAATTACAAAAGGTAATAATAATAAACAATAATATCAAATGTAAACATCATATAAATAAATTGTAAACAATCTGTTTCCTTTTTTTCTTTGTTTTTTTCTTTTTTTTTTAAAGAGAAAATGAAGTAAATAACATTATTTACAAATATTTACAAATTGTTTCTACGAGCAAAACATCAACAATTTCATTTTTTCATCTCATTTTTTTTTTCCTTCTCGCTAGTAATATTTCTCCTGTCAGTTTTAATTTTTTTTTTTTTTTACTTTTTCTGTTTAAAATATGACTCATTTAAATTTTAATTGAAGAATGAAACAGTAAAGTTTGAACAACTTCTGAATTAAATCAACTATTTGCGCTATGCATATATTATATTTCGTTCATGCAAGCTTTACATATTTATATAAACTTTTTTAAGATATTCTAAAGAATGAAATTAAATATGAAATTTTAAAACTTCAAAATTTTGTTAACTTATTTCTTAATGCAAAAATTAATATCAGTAACATTTTAAGCTTAGCAAAATAAACAAAATATATTAATTTAATTTCTGTATAAATTTTTTTTTAAATTTAATTTCAAAAATGTAAAAAGAAAATACCAATAATAGATAGAAAACAGTTAATGCGACCAATGTTAAAATGCATAATGTGACCTTTTCACCACTTCGTGATGGTAAATAAAAGGCGACAATTGTTAGAAATGATATACCAATACATGGAAATACCAAATTTACCGTATAAAATAACGGTTTACGACGTAATTCTAAGTAAAACTGAAATTGATAAAAAAAGTATCTCTGAATTACCATTATAAATTATAATCAATTTGCATTACAGAATTATGATCCTAACCTAAATTTCGTAGGTTAATAATCATTACGGATTATGATAAGGTTAGCATCAAGTAATAATGATTTTAGTCTGAATTTCTTCAGCTTATCATTACAGATTTAAAAGGAAATCGATAAATGGATTTACAGTATAATATATCGTAAAACTATGAAATGAATAATGTTGTATTTTTTATTAATACCATAAATGATTACCATAATATCAATGTAAGTGCCACCTGGGCAACAAGTTGGATAATTTCTCGTATGTCGTTTTGCAATTCGTGACATTATATCCCATTCCACTGATGGATAATAATCGGAAAGATCTAAAATAATGAATTCTTCATTATATCCAAATAATTAAATTATCATAATTAGTTAAAAATTTAAAATAAACGATAATAAACAATCATAATAAGCTGAATATTAATATTAATCATTATCATAGTATAAAAAAGTGAGAAATATTTGTTTATCAATCATAATATCAATTATTACCAATTCCTTCTTCGACAATTGTAATATTATTCAATTTACCATTTTCATTCATTTCCAATTCATATCGTGCTTCACCATCTAGCAATTCCAAATTTAGCAAATTTTCGGAATATGTCCAAGAACCAAACTAAAAATATTAATGAAATATTCAAATGTTTTTTTCCTTTTCTTTTTCTTTCTTTTTTTAACTATAAAATTTTGTAAAAAATTTCATAAAATTTGTTAATTAAATTGAGAAGAAAAACAAGCAGAATGAAAATAAAAGGTAAAAGTTTTACCTTAAAATAACATTGTTGCTCATCAAATGGAAACCTACAAAATAAAAAGAAATAATTGAAGTGTAAAATATGAGAATCATTTTTTTTTTTTTTTGTTCTGCTAAATTTTAATTTGATAATTTTATAATTTAAGAATTATTTTCTATTTGTCAAATTTTAATCGAATTCATATAAATCTGTGTAATTTACCAAATTTTTGAGTATATATTTGACTAATTTTCGAATACATATAATATGCAAATAATAATTTTAAGTAAAAAGAATAAAAACAACAAACCATCGAACATCAATTTGGCATAACGTTTTAAAAATAGCCGGTGGTTCCCAAGTTACTTGTCCATCGTATCGTATAGTTGCTTTTGTACTAATTGTTATATTATAGTTACTATCCGCACTAAAAATAATTACTCAATTATTTAATTAATTTAGATATTACGATTAATTTAGGAAATAATTGATATTTATGATAGAAAATTAATGTATTATAATATTACGATCAATTTTTCCAAGTTTTTCACAACTTTCAATCGTTAAAATGGAAATAATTATTGTAGGATTGGATTATATTTCAAGCTTACAGAGAAAGGATAGATTGTAAATTTTGATGAATGAATTTTAAGAAGCAATTCATGAAATTTTTTCCTCTCACTCAATTGTTAAGTGAAGCAAAAAGTTTCTATTGCTAATGAAATGAATTTTTCGAGTAATCTGATATAGAATTTTTGAGTTTTTACAACCACTTGAATGAAAATAACTGGTCTTTTAATCAAACAAATACACTTGCAAAATCATTCACTTTACCAATCTTTCCTACCATATTTAATATTGTTGTAAAGTTGAGCAAAATTAAATTAGCAAGAAAGAAAGATTTACAAAATATAAAATTCCCAATTTTAAAAATAAACATTAAATTTTTTAAAATAACCATTAAAGGATGTTAGGCAATAAAGCATTTGCATCAATTTATCCCGATAGGATTGTTATTGCTATAAAATTATCAGTTTAATTGTTTAATTGTTTAATGAGAAATGAATTACTTATTATATAAGACAATATCAGGTACCCAAATCATTTCATATGGTACATAAAGTATGCTAACACCACCGTATATTTGTGGATTCCATGATAATTTCTTATCAATCCATACTTGTTTTAACCAAGCACTACATGTCATAACTTGATCAATTTCATGCTGCAAATTGTGTAAATTTTAAACTGAAAAATGAAATCTGAGATAGTTTTCAAATTACGAAACATATAAAAATATAAAATTCGAAATTTTGTTGCTAAAACTGATAATGTAAAATATGCAAATTTTAGAAATAGTTTTTTTTTTTTTTTGCAAGACATCATTTAAAATGCTACTATATAGATATATATATATATATATATATATATATATATATATATCATTAAAATATTATTATCATTTCGGAAAAAATTGCAACAAATTTCTTACCATTTTTAAAATTTCCATTATTTAATGCCTTTTTAATCATATTTCGAAAATAATTTTTAGTTATTTATTACAAAGTATATATTATTAGCATAATTGATTCCTGCTTATCATTTAATTAACAAAATTCTTTAATTAATAAAATTTGAAATGTTAACAATAATACCATACAACATCAATAATTTGTGAAAGTCGTAATTTAAGTTTGATAGTAATCGGTTTATTTGGTCCTGGCGCTGGTCGTCGATGTTTATTATAATTTACCAACAAGTCATCAAATAATCGTTTTGCATCTTCATTACCGTATGACACCGGTATAAATAACATTAAGAATGGTAATAACAGTTGGATCATACTGTAAATTAGCTACGCTAAATAATAATTATTTTTTTTTGATGCATCTGAAATTTTTCAAAAATAAACTGCAAATAGAGTGATAAATTTTACAAAGTATAAATATAGCAAAGTGATTGATTAATTAATAGGTATGCATAATTGAAAAAAAAAATTACATAGCTGTGTTGAATAAATTATTTGAAAAGTCAATAAATAATTCAAATGATTAATAACCTAAAAATTACTTCAGGGAATTCGAATTTAAAACTTTATCTTAAACAGAAACTGGTATATTTTTTTTTCACTAATTTTTCCTTCGCTTCCATACTTAATGAATCATTTTATTTGAATGCTAAAAATTTGATACAATTACTGCAAAACATTTTACTAAGCATAAAATATTTCTCTAATCAATACAAATTTCAATATATTTGAAAATTTTTACAAATTTTCATCGTTAAAACATTAAAGATTAATATGATACATATGAATGGATTTGTTAAATCAATAAATTAATCGAAGAAATTTTTAGTAATTAAAATGAAATAAGGAGGAAAAGAGGATGAAGAGACGATGTTTATTTGTTTGCGTTGAAGTTTAAAAAGAATTAAATTGTTGATTGATAATGCATATCACACAAACAGCATCACTAGAAAGAAGTAAGCAATAAGAAGCAGCATTTTCTAACATTTGTCAAATATTCCTAACCAATAGATGATACTAATAAATTCCATGTCTTTATTCTCTTCTCTTTCTTTTTGTTTTTCTTTTTTTTTTTTCTCTTCTTTTCCTCTGTCTTTTATCTCTTTTTTTTTTTTTAGTGCAAAAATAAAAAAAAAAAAAAAAAAAAAAAATAATAAAAATGGACTAAGATAAGAAAAAAAGATTTTGAATTAATGGAAGTAAAATGAATGTAATTTATAGTTTGTTCTACGACTGAACTTAAAAGGAACGAATAATTTCCTTCCCAATTTTTTTTTTTTTTTTTTTTTTTTGCATGTTTTAGTACAATTTTATTACACGTAGTTCAATTATAGCTAATCATATCTGATCGTTTGTAGCAATCGGATTTATCATTAATTTAATTTATCAAATATATTCTTAGCAAGATCTAATCATTCTCTCCAATCAATTTTAATTTTAATTAATTTTAGGCTGAGAACTACTGAAACAAGAACTACTAATCACAACTTTTAATCTTTAACAAACATATCCATATCAACTTCAAAATATCCTAAAGGTATTCCGAATTTGATCAAAGAAGCATATAGAAGAAATTCGACTTTCAGTTTCATTTTACCAACAGTTTTTGTCAGCATAGTTTTAAAATAACCCCCTGATACTAATTTATGCTTCAAGCAAGTAATATCAAATCTTTCTCACTGATTCATTTATGACAATAATTAGAATACAATCTTTAAACTATACAAAAAAAGAAACATGCAATAACAACTTTCAAAAAATCAACACTTTTAGGCAATTTATCCATGGAAATATCACTTTATGAAATTCTGAAAAAAAAAAAAAAAAAGAACTGAAATAAGTAAAAATATGTAAGACTTCAAATAATGTCATTTTTAGACAATTCATAACTTTTACAATGAAAAGTTTGACCAATGCACAGAATAATAGTAGCGCTCTGCATGTGGCTATGTTTGGCTATTTAGTAATTTAAGAGCTGATCATATGGGATATATCATTTAATGAAACAAACTGGAACTATTTGTCTTTTTTTTAGTTTTCGAAATTTTAAGGCTCCCAAATCATCAGATATTCATGCTTTTCCTATTTCCGTCTTGAAATCCAAAAATTCTCCAAAACGTATGCATAAAAAAAGGATGGTACTACAGTACCACTATCAATTTCGTACATTTCTTAAAACCTAAAAAACACAACCACTTAACTAATTACTACCGATATATATATTATATATATATATATATATATATATATAATATATATATTATATAACAAGGAGATCGACAATACAAATAAATAGAAAAGTTTTTTGTACAATATAAAAGATGAAGAGAAAGGAAAAATTGAAAGTTGAAAATTTCATAAAACTAATAAACAAACAATATCATCCAAAGATTAATAGATCACGAGAGATGAAAGGATCATTTAAAATGGAGTCCAGCTATTCTACTCCAACGGTTTAAAATAAGCCTGAAACTATTGGAACACATATCGCCTAATTAATAAACAATATCAATATATCATTAGTTATATAAATTTAAAGATAGAAGAGAATATACAAAATCTCTTCTTTGCTGCACCATGCTTTACTTTTTTCAAGGTAAGGGGTATCACTATTGCAGTAACAATCCGGTAAATGATACTTCCAACATCATATCACACACAATCTTGCATCCTTTATAAAACTGATAGAAAATTAATAATGAAAGAGCAAAAACCGGCGAAAAGATTGTTGGAAATGCAACAAAATCGATATAATTTCCTATGAAACAAGAAAAACAAAGTCTACGACTTGCAAATGGATGGAGGGAATGATGGATTGTTCTTAACTTCAGAGATAAATAATAATTCCTATCCCATTTGGAATGGTTTTAATTGGCATGCAAATGTATCTCATTAAGAATCAATGAATGCAAATGTATCTCAATAAGACTCAATGAACTAGAAAAAATCAAAATTACCAGGACAATTTTATTATTTTATCAAAAACTTTCTCTTTGATAATTCTTTAAAAAATACCAGAAATTCATCTGAAATAGACACTGGAAAATCTAGAAATTGCTTCTGCAAAATGAAAAAAATACTAAAGTCCAACCATCTTGGTAAATTTAAATATTAAAAGTTCGTTGCAGTATGACAATGACGATAGAAGATCAAATTATATTCATCAAAACTACGTCCACGTTGAGATTCGTTCATATTGCAAGATTCGGTACTGTAGCCAATTCGAAATCGATATGCGCTGTGCATATAATTTCCAACTGGTAGTTCATAAATTCCCTCCACTATCTGGAAAGTAAAGGGTCATGTTAGCAAAATTATAAAAAGTACGGGTACAAGAGAGAATTTATCCTGTTGTAATGAATTGGACAACTGCTTCTAAGGTAGTAAAGTTCGAAAAGAAGGATAAACAACTACAAAAAGTGTGAAGATTTCGAATACAAAATACCTTTTGAACGACTGGTTGTTTCCCACGATCTGTCCTTATAGCATGTTCATCATTACACGGTTTTTGATCAAAATCTCGCAAACTACCACAATTATCGATATAATTACCACTATCTCCAACACTAAAATTTAAAACTGATTAGTTGAAAATTACAGAAAATAATACATAAATCTACACTATTTTATTTAGAAACAAAAAAAGAAGTGGCCATGCAAGCTTATCATCCAACTTGTCTATTCGTCAATACATTAAAAAGAATAACAAAAACATCAGAATTATAAAGATTTCAAATTCAAAAAAAAACTAAACACTTCTAGAGCAAACTGATTTGAATTTTTTCTATTTCTTTTACGATAAATACTTTTCCGAATATCATATCCTTTTTACCCGCCCAACTATAATCTATAAGCCATATCATTCTTACATAAAAAAAATTATGAACAGCATTAACAGTAAGTAGTAAAAAATGTTCAAATGATTTAATAAAATAAAATATTCAACCTAAACCTTTAGAGGTAAACTTTTAAATATAATTAGTGCCTCAATAACGAAATAAAAGTACCCGGCTTAAAGTGTTATCGAAAAACATTGAAAACTTTCAGCTATTATTTTAGAACTAAATGAACTAAAAAATTAGAAAACAAAAAAAAAAGTTAATAATTTACAAAATAAAACATACTCAAATTTAATTTCCAACGGGACAGTTGGCATAGTCGGTGAAATGGGTATATAAAGGGTGTAGATACCACGACGTGGTCTACAACTATCTTTTATACAATACCGACCATCGATAGTTACATTGAAATCTAGTATTTCAATTGTAATATCTGATGCTAATGATGATAAAACGGCTCGTCTATCGAGAGGTGATGCCCGATTTTCCGCATTGTCCTTGATTTTTAATAATGATTGTTGCTGCTGCGATAAAGCCAAAACTGTTTGCTGATTCTAAATTGCAAAAGTTGCATCCTTTCTTATCAAAGAAAAAATAATTTCAATAATTTTTATTCAAAATTTTTATGAGAAAAAATCTAACAGAAACTAATTTGAAAATTTATTTGCTTTTGTTAGTTTCGGTCAAAAAGTCTAACCGGTCATGCAAGTAAACTCCTACCGACAAATCTGAACATTAAAAATTCAACCCCTAAAGCTCAGAAAAAAAAAACTACCTCCATTTCCCCTCCACTTACACTTTCTTTTTCCAGTAATTGCTAAGATAGTAAACAATATATACTAGATAAAAGCATAACAAAAAGTAGATCAAAAATTTTTGAAATCAAAGTGAATTAGCTTTGAAAGAAAGAGTAAGCTGTCATATATCGTTTCTTGAAATATAAAATTAACTTAAGAAAAAATCAAAAATTAATACCTTGTCAGCAATGTTATCATTTTGTACGCTATATTCATCACGTTCCATGCAACAAAACATATGACAATACATATGATCACATGAAACGCTTAAAGGTGGCGCATGAGGTTGGATTGGTGGCTTCCAAACATTATCCTTGACTTGGACAATTTGACCAATTTTACCACCTTGTTCCACTACTGGTCCATTAGTGGTAGTACTTTCAAAGATATATGGCCGTTTTTGATATCCAAATGTTCGATTATGCCAATCCAACACATACAACGTTGACATTGCTATTAAGCTGTTAAGAAAAAAAAAAAATAGTCAGTTTACAAATCCCAAATTAATCTTGAATTTTTGCGGATACTGAATCCATAACAACAAGTTCACATCCTTGATACAATGCAGTTCTTCATTCAATGAATTAATTTTTGGATAAAGCATGTTTTAATACGTTACCTACAACTGAAATAATTTTAGAAACCGTTAACTTCTACCCCATCAGATTCGCAAACCGCTTTATTTAACCTAACTTTCTTTACAAAGAAAATACAAGTTCAAAAAATTACCAAATAGCCATTACTCCAACAAGGACGACAATTGTCCCCTGCGTTACTTTCGAACTACACAGTGGAGGTTCCGCGCGATGACATGATGGATTTCTGCAATGCCAATGTTTTTCACGGCTTCTGCTCCGTTCCTTATTACCCCTGTAAGGTAGTATTGGTAATTACACAGGATTTTGAAAATTTTAAAAATAAAGATGTGAAGCTTTGAAATTACTCAAAAGCAACAACCAAATAAGAGTTGATATAAATGCTGCAATTTTTATCACTTCAGGAGTTTTCTAGGATTTTCAAAACCTCGCATTCCCACTTTTCAAACGAAAAAATCCAGAATTACAGGAAAGAAATACGTGCCTACGATGATATTTGTCACGCGAAACACAAGATGGAGCAATCGAAGCAAGTGATGTATGGGATGACATGAAGCTTGTTTTATCTGAGAATCCAAGATCACTTAGGCCACTTGCTAAACTACCAATATCCTTATTTTTCCGCCGATGTAATCTGGCTAATTTGTGAGATAACTTTTCGACAGCTTCGATTTTATGCTCCAAATTTCCTGTAAGGCGACAAAGCTCAGTTGCTGCTGCAACTGTTTCGTAAAATATCCGTGAGTCATCAACCTGGAAATTGAACCAAATTTACTGGAAAAACAACCTAAAAATCGAACCAATCTATTTAAACCATTACTTGTTAACTTATACCATATTTAATAGCTTGCTGATTGGCTAAATTTACCTTTTTTACACTATTAAAGACACATCATGATCTATGTTATATATTTTAGATCATTATTTCCACGACTGATTTACACGATCTTCTGTATTTCTGAAAATTTTTGAAAAGCCGGAACAAAAAAAAAAATGAAATAAATGGGTGGTTTTTCAAGTTCCAAGAAATTTATTTTTCAAGGAGTTACGCACCTGTAAGAAATCTCCATTGTCGGTCACGGCATCAGGTAAAATCTCGGCCAACTCTTGAGCAATAACACCAACTCTATGACGATTTTCTTCCGATAGACCCCATTTTAGCGCTATTTCTGGTTTGTATGAATAGCCAACAACACGAATTTGGGCAAGATGAGATAAGGCGCTTTTGGTGTCCACCTATGTAAATTTTATTTAGAAATTTTGGATTTTTTCAAGAGAAAAAAAAAGTTTTTTCTAACCTTCAAAAGTAGTAGAAAGTATTCTAAAAAATAACAAAAGTAAACCAATGCGAGATACCATATGTATCCAGATTGTTCGTGATAACCTTAATAAAGTGGAAAGAGGAAAAGAAGGAAAACAAGATGGACAAATGAACCACCTCATGAATCTGTTCTTTCATCCGACGATCAGATGGACGATGAACAACTCCAGAACAATAGATGTCACCACCAACAGTCAAGGGAGCAACAGCTCGATCAGTACCAATTGCCACCGAACCACTATTATAATATAAAGTGGAACCATTCTTCTGCCATGTAGCATCCGAATCTGGTGGCTCAAATTGACCTGGATTTGAAGCCTGGAATAAAATAGTAATAACAACTATTAGTGGATATCAAATCAATCCTAAAATCTTATGAGCTTTTTCTGCGAGCATGCAGTAAAAAATTTATTTCAGTTATTGATTTGCTTGCTTATCGTGATTATCAAATATAAGCAGTTAATAACTACAGCGGCTACCAATATTCTGCAGATATATTTATCTTTTGGCTATTAATATTTCGCCTCCATTTCCCTCATTGTGACCGATCGTCAATTTAACGAAAAATTAATACTTAAGTTTTCGGAAATATAGAAAATATCGACAAAGCTTACTCGAACAATTACTTTCTCGGATTGATAAGCCTGAACAATGGCATCGTGCCCATCAGCAGTACATGCAATCAAACGTACAACAAGTAGGAAGTATTTCTGATCCGGATTTGGGCGACCATTTTTTCGCTGATTATTCATCGTTGTTTCAGAGAAATGTAGCCTCGGTACGGTTACTTTTGTCATTCGTCGTTCATGAATTTCAAGCCTGAAGTATGAAATTAGAACCAAGTATCTGGACAACTCTGAAGTCGTTATTTAAAATTTCATGAAGTCATGAGACCAGAACAAAAAGGAAAAATGTTAACAATTTAAATAACCACTTTAAATATAAGACTTTTGTTCTCGATATAATTTCATAATATAAATAAATATTTTAATTTTTATGTGTTTTGATCAGAAAAGAAAAAAAAAGACTTACGATACAGGATCATGCGGTACTGGCCTCCTATCCGTTGTAGACTGTTTGATTTGTATCTCTGACGTTGGCATTTCACTTTTTACGCCACAAAATGCTAATTTAAATTCCTTCACCATTTTCAATTCGTTACCTATTTTAACGAAATTTGGCGGATGATTGTCAATTGCTTCGATGTGTACAGAAATCTGAAGGAAAAACATGTTCACTTTTCTCGTAGTGCTATAGAACTATCCGGAAAATACCTTCAAGAATCCAAATGTGCAAGTGGTCAGACGAAATAAAAATAGCGTGACCCCAAAAAGCACATTTATGGCAGTAAGACAGAGAAAGAGATATGCATTACGAAGTAAATGAGCTGTAAAAAGAATGCCGTTGATAAACAGAAGAATCTAGATGACCATGTGCGTGAGAAGTAATAGTGATAAGTAATTATAATAAAAAATTAAAGCAAACAGTAAAATAAAAGAGAAATTATATGGATAGTAAACGATAAAAAATAAACAGAAAAAAATTGCTCCCTATGAGTAAAATATGATTGAGTTAAAGTTCCTTGTAAAGTGCAACTTTTAAATAAGTATTGCATTTTACTTTTTTATTCTTTGTTATCGCAATGGAGCAAACAATAGAATTCAAACCTGAAAGTGGTTTTTCTTCTGATTTACAAAGCAATTATCCATAGTACTGTAATTGAATCCTTTATCCGCCACAACATGCATTTCGAGTTGATGTAACGGTCTTTGGTTGATATCATACAAGGTAGCCCAATGTTCCTCGTTGAATGCAGTAAATTTGATTGCTTGCTGATGGAAACTGTCGTCGAAATCTTCTACTGTGGTTACCGGTGATGATATTACTGTAAGCTGGCTGGGTAACGAGAACACCTGGAAAGAAACACCAGAGTGACTAGTTTTATAATATCATACATTTAAAAGGTTTTCGAATTTCCAATAAAAATCTTGGATATCTGACGAAAATGGAATTATAGGGTCTCTATAAACAAACAGTTAATATAACCCAATCTTCTTCACTTTATGATTTGGATTGAACAAGAAAAAAACTTCCAAAGTGACACATCATGAGCTCTAACACAGCAAAATACTTTTCTCATGACAGCATCATACGGTATGATTACAGTGGCCAAAAGTAAACAGGATTAGTGATAAGCGTGACAAGAATCGAACTTCAGCACATGTTTGACATATGTAAACAGAATCCACTCAGCCACTGCATTATACCAAATTATCTCAATATAAGCTTAAAATAAGAATTTCCTTCAATTTTATAAAGTTCATGAATTTGCAGCATTCAATCTTCTACAGTATACCAAGAATTGGATAACAAAATTACCTTCTGTGGCTCGCTTTTCACATTAGCTGATACAGGATTATGCGATTGCTGTTGCTGTTGATGCTGTTGTTGCTGCTGTTGTGGTGGTGGTGGTGGTGGTGGTGGTTGCTGCTCCGTCCGCACACGTTTACGACTTACTTGGCCATCACTCTGGGAGCTCGAACCATCACCATCACTAGCTGCGGAATTGATTACATTACTATAGGGATCCATTTGATAGTCATTATTCTGGATCAAATATCCACTATTAATTGGTCGCATGTTGACCGTTGGCGGTGAAACCTGTAAGACTTTGTATAATTTGGCAAAGTGATTTGGAAATTTTTTCTTTATATTTTCAGACGAAGTTAACAACTGAATACCTGAGGTAGTGCGGAAGGTGTTGACTGCGGCGGATATCCACCACCACCACCGATAAAATCAGATTGTGGTGATGGCAAAACATGCTGCAATATACGGCTACCAAGATGATTCTGTTGTAAAAGCTCTTGTGGTACCAACATATGTGTCGCTAAATCGGGCCGTACACCGAGAATCAGGCCATTGCCGTTCTGCTGAGTACCGTGAATAACTGCAAACTTTTTCTTATCACTTTCAAGCTTCGTTATTGTAGTATACTACGTAAATGGATATGTTTCAAAGCAGCAAAATAAGTAATAGGGAAAGGTATTGCAGATATGTAAAACAACATGGGGTGTATATGCATCGTTTCCTCCTAGAAATTTATCGTTTCTTTCTAAAATAAATTATTGGATTTAAATTAACGAAATTTTGAAGGAAATAGATGTATATCCAAATTTACAAGATTACGAGAAGGAAAAGTGCATACATAAGATAAATTTATCCTAGAAAATATTTTGACCTTTCCTTTGCAATATGAAGTTTCCACTTATTTAATCCCAAAAAAAAGAATAGCTTTTACTAAATTAGACATTCGTTGCGTAAAGAAAATGTGGATGAATGTAGTCGAGAATATATACCCATATATTGTACATATACAATATATGCACAGATGTTTATATACATACACATATATTTTCATATTTATACACTTTAACGTAGGGTATATAAATATATTTCATAGAAAAAATTCTTCTCTTCTCTATGAAAATTGTCTCGTAGTTCTTGGGTTACAGGAGAGGGAAAAGGTCATTTTGTGTTTGAACTAGTGAAAGAAATGAACTGAACGAAAGAAGGCCACTTCATCCATTTTACGTTTTAGAAAATTGTCACCATTTATTTATAACAACTCTTTCAGAAATCGTAAATCGTAGTCGTGTTTCTCCCACTATCTTTCAAGGTGGTATTTTAATTATGAAAAAAAAAGTTCGTTTGACCGAATCTCTGTCCTTTCATTGCATTTTGTGACAATTTATCTTTCTTAATGTCCGAAACGTTACTAAATTTTTCCAGACGAAACAGACAGCTAATATCAGTTTGGTCCTTAGCATGGTTCATTCGTATATGGTTGAATAAAATGAAAACGTTACTGCTATACTTAGTAAGACCCTGTAAGATCCCCATTCTAACATTGCCCGGTTTTAGATGGCTGAAATCACAATCTTTTCATGAGGGAGTATGTCGGACAGTGTAGTCATGATATTCGCGGAATTAGAGGTTAACGGAACTTCGCTGGTTCGTTGAAAACATTTAAATTCTGTAATTCGTCTTCTAATTTTTCTCACCATTCAGAAATCCATCCCATAATTCCACTCCTGATTAAACATTTGGGGAGAATTGAAAAAAAGCCAGACGTGTATAGAAAGTTAAAAATGAAATTAATCTTACGCTGATAATTCTGGTAATTATCCGGTGAATACGGTGAGTCAGAAGCAGAGCTCGGTGAGCCCGATGAACCAGCGCCTGAGATATCCGTGATTGGTGGACTGTCAGGCAGCCTGAAATGGGATGAGCAGTTTTAAGACCAGCCAAAGAAATCACAAATGAACAAAGGCTATTAAAAACATCAAAACATAAATCTCCTATAAAAAATTTGATTTAATTTAGATAACAAAAATCACCCAGTTTATCCAGACCTAGATCCAGCGACTTCCCAGGACTAGTTTACTTCATAAATAATCTGAATGAATTTAAATACCCAATTTATTTCTACTTCGTAAGTTCAACCCTAGATCTACAGATTGAACGGAAAAATGTACTTCATTTGAATTATTTCCATTTATTGTATATAAGTGCTCACTTTTATCTCAAATTTTATTGATCTATGGCTCAAGTACATAAAAAAAGAAAATCTTTTTTTTATGCCCATATTTTAACAGATAATTTGTCATGTGGACATATCAGCATGCACTAATAAATTGATATCCAACATTTCTAAATACTGAACTTTAGCTTTAATAGAAAAATTAAATTTTATTTAAAAAATCATCTAGCTAGGATGAAATAACAAGTGGATTAATGCAGACAAGCAAGTTATCAATAATTTAATCAATGTAAACAAGTAAATGACAAAAATGGACGAAGAGATGGTTTCGGTCAGTGCCAGGAACCATTCCCATCTTCTTCCGAAAAAAAAAAAAAGGTGTAAGGGTGGGAGTATGACGGGAGTGGTCATTTGATGAATGAATGAATGAATGAATGGATGCAACAGTTGTCATGCCGATTTAGCTTAACACTTCGAAACATTTCAAATAAAGCAGTTAGCAGTATGCTTAAAGAAACTTTCCAAGCTTAAAGAAGAATGATAGAAAAAAAGGAAAAGACACAGTGATACCCTCCTATGGTCCTACCAAATAGCTTCATTCCCTTATCCTTTCTCTTCTCTCCTTTCCCATTTCTCTTTATCTCTCACTCAATTCTTTTTTAGATTTCTGCAGAAAAGAATACAAATGGAATAATTAATTTTTCGCAACATCCACCAGTTTCTTCCCTCTCTTCTTCACCCACTCATGGATCTGATAAAAATGAATGGAAATAATATAATTTCGAAAGATCCCTACCATTTCTGACTATTTTCTCCTAAAAATTCCACAAAATCCTGAAAAACCTCTATCGGTTGAAATGCAAGATTCGAATAAATTAATCGAATCAAACCGTTGAAAATCTTCCTAAGAAAAATTCTTCCTCTTTCTCCCTTATCTCCCGCTTACCAGTACCAACACTTTGCATCTGCTATATTTATTTGATATGGTTGTACTACCAACATCAGCTCCATTGCACGATCACCACTATCATTTGGGTGAATATTGAAATTATAATAGGTTGATCAAAAACTCAGATGATTCACAGTTTTATATTACCAAATCTCGGATTATTTTTACAATCACTAACAATACGCCGTCCACACATTCCTTTACCCGTTTCCTCCATAAAATCCCATTAATTTGCATATATATTTGCTTTCCTTCTTGACCATCAGACCTTATACCAACATTTCCAATACGAAATACTTAATGGATTGCAAATTTTCTCGACTAATAAATCCCATTTTTATAGTAAGGAATTACAGTTACCGTTAATTTTAGTAAATCGATAACTAGAGCTATTGATATACTATTATTTCTTTGTTTGCTTTGTCTTGCAGAGGACTTTAACCTTCATCCAAGGGGCTTATATCTTGGTCAATTTAATTTGCAACTATGCAGTGAATAATACATCCATCTAACAACAAAATTTATGCTAAAAATTTAAATGGTAACTTGAAATACCATAGTTTGTAATTTTAAGAATTTTATTATCAAGAAATTCTATTATTAATTTAATCCGGAAAATCACACAGAGATACTCATTATGCGGTTACAAAGCAACATCTTACCTAGCTGGATTTTGATACATCATTTTATTGGCCGCTTCGGAAATTGCAACAGTTGTGATGTTTTGATGCGATTGCGGCAGTGGCGGGTGATGCTGCTGTTGTTGTTGTTGCTGATAATGGTGTTGCTGCGATTGTTGTTGTTGTTGTTGATGGTGATGATGATGATGATGATGACCTTGTACCTGTTGCGAGATGAACCGAGTGGTGTCTGTCACAGGGCTATCAATCGGGGTACTGCAAAACTACAGTCCTTTTTAATTTCAATGATGGCGGTAACAATGGCAAATGAAAACTACAGTTGCAAAATTAATTTCGAATTCAAGGAAGCATATACAAGCACACTTCAAATTTCAAATTAAAAAATTACTTAAATATATCAGGTAATGTACTTTTATGTTTCTGAAGGAAGAAGTTTTTTTTTTTTTAATATTAAAAAAGGTATATTAAAAATCACCTGAATCAAGAAGAAAGTATTACAAATACTTACTATTTACTTTTAGTGCACGAATCTTTCAAGTTCAAAAAAACTTTCATCGTAAAGAATGTGAGAAATCATTAATCAAAATGTGAAAGATCATTAATTAATATAACGTGACAGCTTCTCAATTTTTTTTCTGATCAGCCGTGCTACTTATGGTATTACACCAATCATTTCATGCTACTCTTACAAACTCCTCTACAATTCAATACTGATATTAACACATGCCCTGTAAACGTATGAAATTTCTATCCTAAGAAAAGGTTTTTCCCCCTATAGGTAGATAATCAGAAAACCTTGAACAATTCTAAAGCATACGCGAATTATTTCCATTGCTATTATTAGAATTATTCTTTTTTTTATTGTAAAAGTTAAAGAAAAAGTCCCATTTGGATTTTTTTTTTTTCTTTTCTCAAAAAATAAATCTAAAAGAATCTTAATCATATCGGAATAATCACTTCTTTAATAAATAATGACATTTTCAGAACACAATCCCTTCAAAAACTCCTACTCTCATAGTGCATCCATCTATCCTTTTCCTTAGCTTTTCTTTGCCCGTTCTCCTCAATTTGGTATTCTAAATTACCTTCTAAATACAATTATTAATGATTGTTTTACCGCTTTTTCAGTGATATTAAGGGAAATGAACATCAACCCTCTTACTACAGTTTAAAATCGTAGTTATACTGAAGATACAATTCAGGGATACTATCAGCAGCACATAAGCGCCGTTTATAACAGAAAGAACAGAAAGGAAATGAAACGATCGACAACAACTTCATGAAATACTTCAAAATTCCAGGTTCTCTCGAATTACATTTCAGTCGATTATTGTCACTTTTTTCATTCTGTTATTTGCATACATTCGATATTACTAGCATCAAGTTGGATAAATCCATGCATTCTCAGCTTAGCAGTTCCAAGGTTTCTGTCCTTGGCTAGTATTTATCTCCTCTCTTGATTTACTATACCCTTTATCACTATGTCATCTTTTCTCTCTTGATTTAATCAAAGAGGATTTCAGGAGGAAAACAAATTAAAGGAATAAAACAAGGAAGATTAAAGTATCCATGTACAGTAAGGGACTGGAATAAATACAACAATATCCAGCGTTTTAGAGAATTGTAAACAATGCTATAAAAATGAAATAAAAGAAAGCGATCACCTGTTCTCGTCCAAAAATCGTACAATATCGAAATCACCCGTGTAATCGCTCAGTGGATCACTAAACGCCGTATCCTCTGCAAAATAAAAAAAAACAGTGGATAGTAAATATGATATAATAAGGATAATATGTTACAACACCCTCCCTCTCTTGGATTTACAACTTTAAGAACAACTGATATCAACCACCGCTACCATCACAACTGAAACTATCTTCTGATCATCCATCACAGCGCGTTTTACGATAATGATCTGATTACAAGCCGGAAACAGTTGAGTACTGAATTTTTGAACGACAATTTCGATACCAATAGTCCACTTTAATTTATCCCGTAATTAAGAGTATGAGCGATCTAAATGTTACCAAATTCTACATTTCTCGAAATTATTTTAAAAAAAAATTTTTTTTCCTAATCGATCCCCACTCATAATTATCCTTATAAATCCAACCATCATTAACAGGACAGAATAGATCCGAACAAGTTACTTGGTATGTATCATAAAAATACTACAAAATCAAATATTTTTTTTTTCCCTCCTTCATTTCATCAATTTCAAAAAGAACAATATGGCAGTTTGTAAGTGACTCATCTTATATCAAAAAAAAAAAAAAAAAAAAATGATATTTAGAAAATTAAAAATAAAATAAAATATGTAATGATAATAATCAGTTGAATGCTTTCAAATAAACTAACCAAATTGATTAATGCGACGATTTATTACATTCCTATTAGTATTAAAAATACATCTAAAAAAAAAACCAAAGAAGAAAAATATAATAGTATTATTAAAATGATGAGTAATTTATTTTATTACATATGTAAATTTTTAGTACACTAAGAATAATTAACTTATTCCTTATGTTCTTAATCTTCTTTCATTAGTCTAACTTCCTTTTCCAAATATTTCATCTAGCTTTTTTTTTTTTTTTTTTGTTTTTTCAAGCTTTCATCTTCCTTATCTGCAACTATAATACAATAAGAATATTAGGCAGAAGGGAAAATAATAATAATAATAATGATGATAATGTACCAGTATTAAAATGCAAGACAAAACTAGCTCTGCTTTCTGTCCTTTTCTAATCCTTAATGCTTAAAAGTGTGACGTTTTTGGTGCCAGGCGGTAACAACTTTAAAAAAAAAAAAAAAAAAAGGAAAAAAAAACTCTTACAAAAAAAAAAAAGAGAGAGAGAGAGAAAGAGTGAAAGAAAAAGGAAATCCTTGTTCTGGTCTAAAAACTAACAATGCAATATGGATAAACTTTGTTTTGCATTTTTTTTTTTTATCATGCATATCAGGCATATACGTATATGCATCTATCTCATATGCATGTATGTATGTCACCGATATTCATATACACATAATTATGCATATACATAATTAAGATAGCTAATAAATTTACATTATGCTTAAAAATCATGATAATATACCATATGGGAATAATCCATAGCATAGTAAGTATTAGAGTAAAGAAGAAAATTTTAGTTTTTTTTTTTTTTTTTTTCTTGAATTATTCTTATTCATCAGCACAAAAAATTGAATAATGTCCGCTTTTCATACTTTGAACAGTCGTCGTCGCACTTTACGAATGTTTAATTTTTTTTTTTCTTTTTTTTTGCTTCTGCTTCTAATTTTTCAAACAATCGTCGTACTCGAATGCTTCCTTCTTTTTCCCTCAATACACTTACTTATCAATAACGATATCAATTTGGTAACCCATTTCTTCCATTTTTCCTTTTTTTTTTCTGTGAATAATTTGGATAAGCATTTTACAAAACGTCATGTCTTGTTTCTTTTTACGGACGCATAACTATTACACGTTTAAATCACTGAAGGAAAAATACAGTATGATTGCAATATTCAAATTATACTATATTACTATAGATTATCAAACCTGTAAGTACTCATTTCAATAGCAATAATCCTCGCAAATTATTTACTTCTGAAATTATTATAGCTTATTGCAACGATTAGAATTTCTGTTATGTACCTATGTTAAAATATGTAAATACACAAAACATTAATTTGGATTCCTTTTCTTTTTTTTTTTTTTGAAATTCAAAGTTAAATGTACGTAAAAGATATGATGATATATATAATTTCCGAGTCGTCACACTATTTTATCTTAAAAGTTATCAGTAAAATGGATAACGCATGATTAACGCTCCCAATAAATAGTTTCAAGATTAGTTGAGATTGTATGACTGCTCAATGATTTACTTAAATCAAGCATCATTTCTAGAGAAAATCAACAATTTTTCTTCATTACAAACTACCCATCTCTCTTCTGATAAACAATATCAACACAAATACTAAACTAAATCTATTTGTAATTTGCTCTCTTGGGGGAGAACAGTAAGTATATAATACTCCTTAAAAATGAAATTTCTGGCAGTAATTTTCATAATGCATTCACTCATACTCTTCCTGTCCATAATCATTCCCAATGAATGTCCATCCAACCTACGGTTTCGTTTAAAATCAATCTCTATTTCATTTTTCCCCTTCCACATCTAAATTTGAAGAGATTTTCAAAATAAATCAACCAGGGAATGATGCGCTCCAACATTCTTCTATAGCAATCTTCTTCTTCTACTCCATGCATTACAAAAAAAGAAAAAAAAATTGTCGAAAATATAGAAGGATTCGGTCAGGGCGGTGGTCATTGAACAAACTGGGTCATTCCTTCATTCACACGGGTTTACGACTAATTCATTCAAATTATCTTTTTGTTAGTGTTCACAATAAGGAAAAAAATTCTCTTTTCAATCAAAATTACAAGAAGTTACGAATCTTTCGGTCGGACTGAGGTCATATCACACTGTTGGATCTACACCGATGCAGTAAATGACTGGATAATCCGAGAGATCTGCAGGTGAAACAGGTGAAAAAAAGTTTAAAAAAAAAGAAAAAGACTAAGAATGAATACTAGTTCTAATCATTCAGTATTTGCAAGAAATCCTAATTCAGGAATAATCAAAATTTCTAAACAACAAAACATCCAAACATTTTTGAATGCTTTACGACGACAATCTTTACCCTAATCATTGATCCTAGCCACTAAATGCAGTGTTAATTCGAACAGTATTTGACTTTTTTTACTTTTCAGATACATCATAATAATTTTGAACATTACCAACAAATTCGTAAATATTAACTGATCTAACTTTCCAAGGATCTTAGCGTCTTGATTTCTCTCTGCATTTCCGATCATATCAAATTAATCATCAATGAAGAAGTCAAATGAAGTGAAGAAGACCTTAGAATCAATTGTACCCATGGTTGATAATCATGCATTTACCCACTTTTTTTCCCCCTTCCATCTTGTTTTTTGAAATAGATAATAATCAAAAACCACTTCCCATCTGACATCAGTGTTAACTGTCACGATAAAGTTGAATGACCAATAAAATACATGATGATGAAAGGGGCATAGGGGAGTTAGCTAGAAAAAACAAAAAAGAGAAAAAAAAATGTTCGATAATAAACTACTACTTCTTTCTTCCTAATTCCATCTTCCCATCTAACCCATCGAATTAATAAAGGAATAATAAGAAATCCATCCGCCCTATATCCTATATAAATTACTTGTTTTCTTGATAAATAAGATGATAAGCTTTTATTCAAGCCAACAGAACTAATCCACTGATCAATCAGTTAACTAATCAATGTCCACCTTTTGAATAAACTGTCCGCCTTTTAGCCATGCAGTTGTTGTCGTTGGTGCTATTATTGTTGTTGTTGTTGATGATGATGTAGTTGTTGTTGTTGTTGTTATCACTAGGAGTAATATTTCATGGGAAATAGTAGAAAGACACCGATTCGCGATGATAAGGAAGGCCGACAATTAGATGGGATCAATTTAGGGAGTTTTTCAGTTTGTTACCAGTTGTAATGATAGTAGAAGCAGTGGTAGCAAAGTGATAGTTGGTCGTGGTCAGTTACAAGGAAATCTGTCGATCGGTGGTAATGGTGGGGTGATGATTGTGATCGTCGTAGGAGTGAAAGGATGGCAGTGCTGGGATGGATTTGGTGTATCGTCAGTGATGTCGTAGAAATAGCAGCAATAGCTATCGGTGATGGCGATGATTAGTGCTGATCGGTGACAAACGATGATGACAATGGCAGTTGTGATCGTAAACGATAATAGGTTTCTTATTGGTTCCTCCTTTTCTTTCTTTACTTTTTCCCCTCTCTTTTTGTCACCAACGTTAATGAAACCTGCAGTAGTTCGAGAGTTGCTATTTTGAATACTTAATAGATAGATAACCTGGTTTCCGGTATATCACAAATAGACGAAATATACTTTTACCATGACAATGGAGCATTATCTCTTCACAATTCAATCATATCCCCCGAAATTATTCTTTAAAATGAATCGGTACTATCGTAATATCTTAGGAAATTTCCCAGTGAATTTAGCTGAAATTTCGCTAATATCTTGACGATTTTACCGTTATTTGAAATCTCGATGATATCCTGGAAAGTATCCCGGTGAGTTTAATTCCTCCGTATTCGCTTGTAGCTGCAGTTTCCTAGTAATACCCAAAACAAAATTCGTGTAGGTGTATGGTTGTATATGTGTGTCTGCTTGTCTGTTCATTCGTATGCGGAATTGTCCATCTATTTTCGAAGAGGGGATGATCAACGGTGATTGTTGGTGCTAAGTGGGTAGGAGTTGGTGCCGGTGTAGTTCAAAACGTCGTCGAGAAAAGTCGATTTTGCTATTTCATCCCACATCATCCTCCTCTTCGTTAACTAATGCTACAATTTGGAGGTCTCGTCCCTTTTCGCCGTACCAGCCTGTGATCCTGTCGCCAATGCCCTACCAATACTACATACATACATTTCTCGATCAACACACTAAAGCTCACACACATACACACACACACACACATACACATAAACACATATATACACAATCAAGCTCACAGACACATACACATTTATATATAACATCCTAATATGTTTGAGTAGTAAATATTACATTTAATGCATATTATTAGGCCCTTTCAACTCCACAAATTTCAATCCATTAAACCTGGCCTACTTTTAGAATTTCCTATCAATGTCGACTATTCATTCTCCCACTTCATGATATATATATATATATATACATATATTTACTTATTTATTTGTAAACCGATATACCGAGAAAATGACCGATCGACAAACAGATCAACCAGACAACAGAATTCCCATCAGGTCATGACAACAAGTATTCCTTGTCACACAGAATTACCAAACATGTAACAACGAGGTGAAAAAAAAAAAAAAAAAAATGAAACAGAAACTTCACGTTTAGAATGTTGAAATTGGTAACACCTAAATTTATCAGTATTCTAAGTAAATCCCCAAGGATATTTCATCAATGAATTTTTGGCATTTTTTTCGAAAATCTAATATGACTTTTAACCCTGCTTATTCCCTTACTCCCATTCGTTCTGTTGTCACGCCTTTTCTCCTTTTTTTATTCTTTATTTTTCTTTTTTCACTTTTCATACCAGTCTTTTAATGGCAAAAAATAAGTTTTTCTTTCGTTTCATCTTGAGTTTAATTTAAAAAAAAAAAAAAAAAAAAAAAAAAAACAAACAGCTGAAATGGAAGTTTCCACGAGATACAGACGCCTTTAATTTCACTTACATAATAAATGAAAATCTGAGTGCTTTGCTATCCATACCATACTTTTGTCTTAAATTTAACTATATTCTGGAATGTTGATTTTTCGAAAAATGAAACATCGTAGCTCATGAATTTTTAGTATTGGATATGCGAATTATGCTTAAGTGAATAGTTCATCTTTCTCTATTCCCCGATGACTTTCCCATAATTTAGACGATCCGAATATCAAAACCGTCCCGAACATTCATGTTAGTCAAAACAGAGAGAATTCCCGAAATTAAATGTAACACATTCAATGCAATTTCCCATTCCCTTTCTGCCATTCACATGTGGGTAACTTACCCACATGTCATTTCCATATATTAGGATTCCAAATTTTTGTCAATTATTTGTGGATAAGCAGTAAAAATTGGAACAGCCCTCAAACCATTCTATTTGATCAGTTAGCTAGTTTGTTTGACTTTAATTATTTCTTTCCCCTATACTAATACTATAGATTTTCTCCCAATGAATTTTTCGCTTCAAATTTGGAAAATTGAGTAAACAGATGGAAAAAGTGGAAATTTTCAAACACTTCTAACAAATAGAGAGGGGAAAATGTAAAAGAACGGTTGGATTTGCACAGCTGACCTCAATTTTACAAAAAAGAAAAAAGGGTGAGGGTTCAGCGGAATAAAACGCGGGCAAGCAACACAATAACTAATTTATTTTAAATCTTACACAACACTGAAGGTCATTTTTGCTTCAAAATTCCTAAAATTTGTTATCGAACAAAATGATTTACCATGGCTGTTTGGTTACTTTCTGAGTATAGTTGGAACTTTATAACGCAACAGACTGTATGCATCAAACCATAATCAGAAAAAGGCTAACAATAACGGTAGTCGAAATAGCTCTACTTTGTCGACTTATTCCGTTGATTAAGCTAATATCTCAGTTATATTAATAAATATACAGGAGTATTTTTCGAGCATTTTTATAATGTATATTTATAATACTGCTTAATCGCTGCCATATTCATATCACATTGAAGTAGTGTGAATGAGATATGTATAATGTAAATGAATAAAACGATAATGTATACTGTGACTCAATAATTCCATCTTTTTACACAACAACAATTATTTCCTGTTAAGGACTCGTAAGCTTCACATCTCGATAACTTGTCATCTGCGGAAATACTAAATGTTTCTAAAAATGTTGGCATATGACAGGGACGAAACACATTTCCGAAAGCTTCAAATAAGCGGAAATAACATTGGTTGTACACTGCCTTGGCTAAAGTTAGAAGATGTAGACCACCCACCGAGTGGATCATACGGAAAGGTTTTTGGTTCTTGGCTTCCAAAAAACAAAATCCAAAATGATGCCAACTACTGCTATGCAAAACATTTTACAACGGTCCGTGATGGTATGATAATAGTGATTTAAGAAAATTATACGAATTTTATAGAATCTTCTCCAGCAGCATTATCAAATATTTTGAATGATTCCAATGGAAGTTTAAAAAAAAGTTTTCAAATTCTAATTTTTGCTTCGAAATGTCGTCAAATAATTTTGAACTAGTTAGAGATTTAATATATTAACTATTAAGGAAGTAAGACTGCAAAAAGACTATATTGCATAGTAAAGAATACCAATTATTCTGCTGACACTGAAAATGTCGGCCTAGGATGTGACAAGAATATTATCACAAAACCTGAGAAATCTTATCTTCATTCCCAAAAAATTCGGATAGAATAAAAAATAAGATCCAGACCTTCGAAGCAACTGCCATCAATATCCCTGAATACCGAATCATCCATCGTCGAACATCATTTGTTTACTACAAAATGCTGCAATAGGTAAATAAAATTAGCTACGAAACTGCCATCAATAATTAAACATGCTGTAATTTATCATCAAAAGATAAACCGACGTATAAGAAGAAACGTGGCAAGACTCAATCCATAGTTTATGCAAATTAAATAATAAAAGTATTGAATAATTCTTAGGAATATCTTGATCTTTATTTCAACCAGATCGAGGGCAAAAAATCCTAATACTAAATTAAATTTTATTTTTCCAAAAAAGTTGATAAAAAGATAAATATACCCACTGAGCTAATGTTATCTTTCATCCGTCCTAAAACAGCGATTGAATTATTTAAAAAATATTTCGATGAATTATTCTTAACTTCTTAAAAATATTTCGTTGATACGAGTACAAAAAGGAAGTGGGGAGGAGGAAAATAGAGGCTTTATGATGTTCTTAAATACACATGCATTAAATTATAGGGGGATTTAAAATGATTCTTAATAGTGGAACTTTAAATAACTGAAATATTAAAATAAAGCTTGAATATATAAAATGAAAATTTGAAAGCTCTCCTAGATAAATTACAAATAATTCAAAGAAATCAGGTAAATTTGAAAAAAAAAAAATAAGTGTAATGTGTTATTCCTAGGTTAAGAATTACCCTCAATGACCATTACAAATTATTATTTTGACACTTTCTCATTCTATCCAAACATTACTTCTAGGAATTCTTAATAACCATTGTCGTTTCTTCGAACAATAACTTCTATTATTTCCCTTTCTATTTTCAACTATTGCAATATAGTGAAACATAACTATTGGTTAGATTTGTCTAATCTATTTACTAAAACTTTATCCTTTCCTAAATCATCACACCACTCCTTTTTTCCTTTTTTATTTCTCATCCATAAAATTCTTTTAAATAATATTATTCTCCTACTTCATTCGAAAACGTTTTTACTTTTGATCCGGTACAACCGGATAAAACTTATTTTCAAAAAAAAAAAAAAAAAAAAAAAAATACAACGATTTCAGCAATATGAAATTTCACAAATCTACTATAAGGAAGACGTAAAAACACTTCACGGATGAGAAAGAAGACAATATGTTGCACCTGTCATATCACAGCAAAAAAATGTGACACTTTTCCGAATGTATTGCAAGAAATTTCAATCATAGTATATGTAGCAGAATAAATAAGCTATTAATATTGTCATAATTATTACTAAAATATCACATAATTATATTCATGTTACTATCACAACGTCATATAACACTTCCGTGACCCCGAAATGATGGAAGAGGATGAAGGGGATGAAGGGAGGAGGGAGAGAAAAAAAAAAAGCACGCAGACATTACGCGTCGCGGATAGCATATAACGAACGGACCCGTCATGCAAATACGAATCTCACGAAGATTTTAATGTTTGGAATATATTAATTTGATTACTTATTTTATAGTAATTAAGTTAACGTGTATTATTTTGTTTTTTTTTTTTTTTTTTCACGAATGATACATGTATAGATATATTTGCATATTAAATAAGCTAATTAAAATCTATTTATTTTAGTAATTTCAATTTCGAAAAAAATAGAAAAAGGGGGGAAAAAAAAAGAAGCAATCAAATATAATTTTTTGAAACGAATAAAAATTTAGATTTGCACACTTTCAATAATTAAATTCTATTTTATCCAATTTTAACATTCAAATTTAATTTTAGATAGCTACATTTTGCAAAATGCCAACATAAAACGATTTTCAAAAAAAAAAAAAAAAACCGCATACAGCTAACCATTACAATTATTCCTTCTAATATATTCCGTTTAGATATTGGATAGAATTTCAGTCATTCCGGATGTTCGTCTACGTCATACGTCACTATCGTTGACGTCATAATAATAACATATATTTTGAAACTGTTAAATAATTCCTTAAATTAATTTGAAACTTTCAGAAATTTGAATTTTAGAACATTTACTGTTTTAAATGCAAATCTAATTATTCGATAATGCGAAAATTACAAAACTATCTCTTACTCATCTCCCTCTTATTAATAATTGTATCATTTTCATATCTCATCCGATATTCTAGATTAAAATTGATCAGATTTGATTGATTGAAATTCCAGGTTTAGCTATATTTTGACATTATCCATTTTAACATCTAATAAATAAATTCTGAAATTAACACTGTATCTATAAAATATTTTGCAATCAAAATTATTCCATAAATAATATCATTTAAATTTGCATAAGAATTAAACTTTATAATATATCTTTAATTATTACAAATAAAATGTAACATTAGGTTACTGTTAACTTAACATAATGTCAAATTCGGTTGATATTGTTATGTTACGATGTCCAATCTGTGAACGTTGGCAATCGGTTAATGAAATGTGTCAACTTTTACCTTGTTTACACCTATTCTGTTCCACATGTCTTATGAAAAGAAGTACAGATAAGGTTATGTTACAATTTATTTAGGATAGTATTAATTATGCATGAAAGGAAAAAGTATTTTACTTCCATTCCGTTTTTTTTTTTGAAAACAATCAAAATAAGCAATATGAACATATTTCAAAATTCAGGAATTAAATTTTTGAATTTTAAATTTACAATGTTAAGTTTGGGATTTAAGAAGAAATAAATAGAGAGAGGGATAAATTTGAATGATTTTATACGTTGAATTATGGTTGCTAACAAACTTGAATAATAAAACATTTTCAGAGTGAAAAAAAAAAAAAGTAAACTAATTAGTGTTAAATTAAAAATTTTAATTTCGAATAAGATAAAATTAACCAAATACATAGAATTGGTTGACTTTTTGTTTTTTTTTCTCCTTTTTCTATCTTGCGTCATTATTATTATGGTGATTTTTTTTTTTTTTTTTTTATCAATACTTTTTCAGGTAATAAATAAAAAGTGATTTTATAAACACTGCATTCAAAAAAAAAACTGTTCAATAGTGTTCAAATTTTCATAGAATCTACAATTTATGCATGTAATGAATGAAATAACTGAAAACTAGATAATCAACATTAATAATTAAGAAATGGAATAGGATATTGCTTTTAATAAAATTGGAGAAATATTTAGATATGTCTAATGCTTCATTGCTTTTCCAATATTCGCACCGAAACTCTCACGTTGAATCATTGTGATAATGATATGTGTCCTAGGTATGGGAATTTTTAAAATTATATATAATAGTGTTCAATAGTGTTCAAATTTTCATAGAATCCACAATTTATGCATTGTGTTTAGGAACAAATACAAAAAGTGTTTAGGAACAAATTAAATTTTAGATTCCTTTTAAACTAATAAATATGAGTGCTTGGTAACACGTAAATTTCAACTAATATTACATTCTTCGATTAATATCATTTCAAAAATTCCTGCTGTATAAATTTGTCGTTTTTTATCTATGCTGAATAGTTGAAATTTAGTAGCATAATATTTATTAGGAAAGATCGAAATTGATGAGATTCGAAATGCAAAGATTGAGAGTACAAGAAGAGAACAATAGCTAGAGGGATTACAAGGATTGAGAATAAAAGAAGAGAGCGTTGTTTGATGGGGTTGCAAAGATTGAGAGTACAAGAAGAGAATAGTAGCTGGAAAGATTGCAAGGATTGAGAGTAAAAGAAGAGAGCAGTGTTTGATTGGGTTGCAAAGATTGAGAGTACAAGAAGAGAATAGTAGCTGGAGAGATTGCAAGGATTGAGAGTAAAAGAAGGGAGTAGTGTTTGGAAAGGTTAAATGGTTTGCTAAGATCTGCAAAAAGAATTATACTATTTAAAGAGCAATAAATTAACAAACATAAAAAAGAAAAAGTAGAACTTTTAGAAACAATAGTAGTTGTTAAGAAGTATAATGGCGAAGTATAGTAATAAAAATAATTAAATATCTTCAAATGATAGGGATTAAGATTACTTTATAAGCAGCATTCGAGAAAGATATTAATTGCAGCACTTTTTTCCGTTTAACAAATTTAAATTTGCATGTATTTTTAATACTATTAAGCAACAGATAGAAAAAGAATAATTTGGAACATATCGAATCAAAGCATTTTGGCTTTCATTTTTTGTAAAATTTTTTTTATTTCATCCAAATTGTTCTATCTAATAACTGAAAATTTGCTAGCTTTCAAAATAATTAATTAATATGGAATCAAAAAATTAGTGAATTAATTGGATCATTTTAAATGACGAAGAAAATAAATAATGAAAGTCTTAGTTTTACAAATTTCAATTCATAATTAGCATGAAAAATGTTCATTTATTGACAGTCTAAAATGATACTAATGATAGTGCGCTTACTGCTATGCTCATCATTTGCATATAACAAAACTTTTCCATAATATTGTAATAAAAGTAATGAAATTTAAAGAGTGATTAAAATATAAACAAATAGATAAGGATTACAATAAGCTTTATTTTCAATATCAGTAGGATTTGGCAAAAATTTTAAATTAAATTTTTGCAAACAAAAATTATGGGGAAAAAAAAATTGCTGTTACCTAATAAAATCTGTGTTATTTCAGGAAATTATCATTTTATGACTCAAATCCCATAGGAAATTGTAAGCATGAATTGTGTAATCCTTGTTTTGAGGAACTTTCCACAATGCAACCTGCAGGTAAGGAACGATAAACTAAATTAAGGTCATATAAAATATTTATTAGGGAGGATTAATTATTATGAGTGGAAAAAGTTGAAAATTTAGCTAATTTAACGAATTGAATTAAAATTTACTAGATTTCTCTATAATTTAATCCTCTCTAATAATATTTTAAATAAAGTACAAAAACAAATATCATTTTGTTTTTGTTTTTTGTTCAATTGCAAAGTTTGATATTTTGAATAAAAAATTTTATAATAAATTTTTTTATAAAAAAAAAAAAAATTGAGAAAATTCATTCATTTTAAAAACACGAAAAAATTTTCATACAATTGTTGATATTTCAATGATACAATTAAAAAAAAATAATTCCAAAAATAAGAAAAAAAATTTTTTTTAATATAATTGTTAATATTTTAATGACATAATTTTCTTACAGTATGTCCAGTATCAGGTTGTAATGAACCATTATGTGATAGTGAAACTGGTGAAGTATGTGATGGTTGCAAGAAAATATTATTGGATGTTAAATATATTGTCACCAAATGTTGCAATGCACGATACTGTCTTCAATGTGCAATTAAAAAATCATTTCTTAGTTTAAATCGTTCGTTTCAATTTTTTTTAAAAAAAAAAAAAGAACAAACTATTGCTAACTTACTTCTTTGTAGTTTAAACTAATATATGAAATAGATAACAAGAATTAAAGCAAAATAAATAAATTTCTATACAAAATATAAGCTCTAAGAATGAAATGAAATACAATGTAAATATAAAATTAAATTAAAAAAAAAAAAAAAAAAAGAAAAAGAACCAATATGATAGGTTTGTTTTTGTGTAATTTCTATTAATGGAAATTATATTATAAATAGTTAATGTTTCATATGTACTTTATATAAGTTTAGATAATATTTTATACTTCTATAGCAAATGCTGATGTAATTTTTTCTTTTTTTTTTTTTTCTCTATCGGTAATAATTTCCAGATTAGTAAGTATGAGGCTATAGTTCGATGAAACATTTATACTTAAATCACGAATTTGATTTCATTTCTTTATGTTTATATATTAAATTTTTTACAAATCAAATTACTAAAGTAAATTAATACATCATTCAGTACAGTTTATTTAATTATTTACTCCAAATTGTACTTTAATTTGCTTTTCCACTGTTTACCAACGTATTCTACACGTATTTTGAATAACTTACAAGTTTTATGTCCACACTAAAGGAATAAAATAGGTATATAAGAATAGTAAAATTTGTTAATGTTTTTGTATTACTAAATATTTATTTGAACGAAATTTTATGCAAATGCAATAAAGATTAATTTTGTTTAGCAGAAGAAAGTTATGCAAATGTTACATGTCCAGAAGGTAAATGCCTTCAGAAAGGTCTTCGAAATAGCAAAGGCAAATCATCTACTCTTCAAGTTCGTTTTTATTATATATTTAGTTTATTAATTTAATTAGTTATTGTATCGATGCATGAAGAAGTTTTATAAATTTCGCAGTATTATGAGATATTTGAAATAGCAGAAATTGTTCAACTAATGACAATCAGTCAATCAATTAATCACAAATCATTCAATATTATATGTCTTGATAAATTAGTAGAGATGGAATTTTTTTTTTTCCGTACCATAAATGTTATCATTACCACACGTCGACAATTTAATTAATTATGCAATTAACAAATTAACAATAACTAGGAGAAAAATCAAGAATTGTTACAGATAAATCAATAATTACTAGCAAATAAGAATCTATAAAAATTTAAAATCAATAAGAAAATCTAAGTAGCCTAGGCTTTATGCTCTATACCTGGTACCATTAATTGGAATGTTTAGTTAATTGGGTTAAAAATATGTCAATAGAAAAGAATTTTAAAAAAATTAAAAAAAAAAAAATGAAAAAATGAATAATTCCAATTAAATCAAATATACATTCGGTGGAATTTCAACAATATGAAACAAAAAAGAAAAGAAAAAAGATGAAAAAAAAGTGAGAAGAAGAAGGAAGAAATTGAATGAAATGAAATAAATCAAAGTTTTTTGGTGATGAACGTAACGTAATGCTATCGTGATGGATTGTTTACTATTCGAGGACAATTTTAAAATTTTACAATTTTTTTTTTTTTTTTTTGCTTTTCACTCTCAACATCCTCTTTAATATAAATGTAAATTTTAAAGTTTAAGTAAATACGACGCAAGAAGAAAAAGGTAAAATTTTCTGATTTTACTTTTTCACTATTAAAATATAATTGTTTGAATATGAATAAGCAATTTTTTGCATACGAATAAATGGCATGAATGGATTATTCATTTAACAAATATTTTTCCCGGATTTTTTTTTTTCCTCTCGTTCAGACTATTTCCGGTTTATTGTTAAATTTAATTATTTTGTTTATTGTTTTTTTCTTTCTTTAATTGCATCAAATAGTTATAAAATATAGATTTATATAATGATATAGCTAATTTGTATATGATAACAGTTTGAATATACATTGAACAAATTATTTGTCCAATTCGAATAGCTATGAATTGAATTAGTTTAAATCATTGAATTGTTCGTTTAAATAAATTCAAGCATATAATAATATTTTAACATTTCCTAATGAAAATCAATTTAAAAACAAGCTGTTAAAGTTCGAATTATTGAATTGTGAAATATTTTAATATTTAAACTTCAATGGTTTAAAAATTTAAATTATTAAAGAAAAAATCCCAACCGTGCTTATTCGGAATTGTTTTGTTTGTATATTTTTAATTTCTATAAGATTCTTTCGAGAATGTTTAATATAACTTTTTGAAGTCAGATGATCCTTTCAAACATTGAACATTGTTTTTAATTTGCAATTTGAATTTTTATTTAAATTGAGTGAAATTTAGCCATTTTATTATTGATTATTTTTGATATTGCCGTTAGAGTTGTTGAATTTCATGATTTAAATTTCTCATTCTAAAACATTCCAAACATTTTTCCTTATCTAATTTTAAAATTTAATTTATTTCACTTTCTAAAGATAGCCCAATGTATGGGTTTGGAAGGTTGTGAAGGTCGAGCGCTAAATGGTTTTCCATCAAATAATGAATGTGATCATGACATTTGCATCGATTGCTTGGATAAAATGCTTACTGAATGTGAAACTTCTGGTAGTATATATTTGGTTAATTAATTAATTAATTTTTAAATTAATCAATGAAAAATTTAAACATATATGAATTAAGATAAAAATGAAATTTTTTAAGGTTCACCACCAATGTGTCCTAATATTTTATGTCATCAACCATATGCGATTGATTCGGTAATTGCACTAAAAGCATTTTTCCCACAACGATCGCAATATTTCAATCATTTTACGCTTGAAAATCAAGGCTATTTTCTTATTAAAGATGATTCAATTTCGGTTAACTCTTAACTCTTACTCATTTTACTCAGTGTAATTTCTTTTTTTTTTTCTTTTGAAATTTAAAAATTACTTTCAGTTTAATACAAAGAAAAGAATTTTTTTTTTCCTATTACAAAATTTAAAAAATGTTGTAAAATTGGATAAATGTGCATATTTTCACGTATTTTCTTTTGTTGATAAATAAATTGTATTATATTAGAAATCGGAAATATCGCCAGATTTTACGGTTAGTTCACGACGGATGGAAGTGAAATGTGAACTTCAAGGTCCGGATGAAAGTAATCAAACGATGGTTATTTTTGATCGAAAGGGTAATGTAGCAGATTTTGTACGTGAAATGCATCGAGAGTTGAAAATTTTACCGCTTGATAAAGTAATTTTTGGAATTTTATCAAATTTTAGTAATTATTGAAATTCTCCCTCAACTTATATGCAAGTAATTAAAAATAAAAATTAGAAGAATTACAAATGCTATTATTATTCTGTAGATTATCTGCTGCTGACACATTGAATTCTAGGTCAGTTTTGTTAATTTATTAAATTATGATTTTTAAATGATGATCAGAACCATTCTGAATTATTCCAATTGTTAATTCCTTTATTATAAATGACAATTTCCAAATTTAGATTAGATTTCGAATACTGTCGTTTTTTTTTTTGCTGCATTAAAAAAAAACGATGATAATTTGCAAATTTGAGTTGTTACTGATAATATGGTGATGATTGTTTACAAATTTTAATTAAGCTCTGCGTACCATTATTTTTTGTATTAAAAGAAAATCAAATTGTTAAAATTTAAATAGACAAATATCTAAATTATCCTAATCGAAAACGTTTTCAATTTGATTTATGAAGCATACATTTATCATAAATAATTTTATTTTTTTTTAAATAAAATTTAATCTATACATTTTTTAACTGTTTAAACACTAGTTTTTTTTTTTCTTCTTTTTGTTTCTTTAACAAATATTTTGAATTGTTGAAATTTATTTTTTCTATAAAAAAAAATTGAAAAGAAATTATGCTAATTCTTAATCTTTTATTAGGTTTATGGATATTACATTCGGCGTGGAGATGATAAAAGTGTGGAGAAAAGTGATGATCGAAAACCGGATGAAGAATTAGTGGTAGATGCAAAATCGTTGAATCGTTCAATTAGTGAATTAAATTTAACTTCTGATACCGTAGTAATAGTTGATACAAGCGGTATTGTACAAATGAAAACGGTACAAAATACACAGTGAAATTGTATTCTAACCTAATAGTTTGATTATATGTATATATACGTATACATGTAAAATAGTAAATGTTAGATGGAATTTTAGAAATTTAATTTTTCCAGAAAATGAAAAAAAAAAATATCATTTCCGTTCAACGAGCTTAACAGATTTATTAGCTTAGCTTTTTTGTTTAAAAGAAAAATTTCAATAAATCTTTTCGTAATTATTGTAATAAACAATTTTCTGCTCTTAGTTTTTCCGAAAAAAAAAAAATTAATTTTTGAACTTTTTTAACAAAAAAAAAAAATGAAAATAAAAAATTTTTGTTCAATAAGCTTAACAATGGTTTGTTTGTTTAATTTTTTAATAAAAATTTCATTTTTAAAAAAAATTTAAACAAATCTTTTCCTAACTTTTTGAGTAATAGCATTACATCGAGTGAACAGTATCAGAAAAAATTCAAAAAGGTTAAATTATTTCGAAATATACTCTATAACAGTTAATTTTATAGCACATCAAAGTAATAAAATATCAAAAAAAAAAAATTTGAATTCAAATTTTAACCCATATTTAATATGAATTTTAAATTCGAATTTCATTCCATCCATTTACTTTTCAATTGTAAAGCATATTTTAAAATATCAATGCACATGAATGTATAATCAATCCATACAGGCTATCATACGTTGAAAAAATGTTATGTAAAAAAAGTTGGGGAAAAAAAATTTTTTTTTTTTTTTTTGGAAAAACGAAGAATAAATTTGAAATAAAGATGGAAATGAGAATTTTACGAAAATTATTCATTGAAAGATAAATTTTGATAATTTTATCGCCTTTTTTTGTCTTTTTAATAATTTCATTTTTATTACTACTCTATTGTAAAAGTATTTAATATATTAAATTTAAATTATTTTCTATTGAGTGTTTTTTTTTTTTTTTGGTTAAATTTTATCACTGAATATGACAATCGAATTGGCTAATTTTGTGCTAATATTTTTAAACGACAATTTGAAGCATAATCATATCATTTTAGCTTGTTTAATGCTATCAATTCTTATATTTAATATTTTCCTCCATTTATCAGCAAGTTTTTAACTGTTAATTTTTTATTTTGCTTATCAATATTAACATAAATGTCTTCCTTGTCATCTTATCGCTTGCCATTTTTGGATTTGAAATTTTTTAGCAAAATAATTTAGGAAAACAAAATTTTAAATCCATTACAGTGAAAAAGAATTCTGAAAATTACAAAATTTCAAAGCTCTATTTACGACAAAGTTTTATTCGATTAAAATAACGGCTATACAATCATTGTATTGCAGAAAAGAGGAAATTTTTCAAATTTTCCCATAAAAAATTCATAATTTTCAATAATAAATTTGTTAAATCATAAAACATTATTGCAATAATATTGTCGTGTAAAATATTTTGCATACTTTTTCCAATATCCTTTTGCATGCATATCTCTTAATTTAATTTATCAATTATTTTTTTTAAAAAAAAAGAAAAAAGTTTTTCTTTTTCTCCTTCTTTCTATAAATATTTGTTAAGAATGTCATGTAAATAATGGATGCAAAAAAGAACCAATTCAAATTAATATTTTAAATGGATATATTTACTTATTACATGCAAAATTCTCCGCTTTATATCTTCATCTAATTCTTAATCGAAATCGAAATTGAACAGATTAAAATTAAAGCTTAAGTATCGGTTTTTTTCGCTTGCTTTAAAAAGAAAAAGAATTAAATAAACTTTCTTCGTCTAATGTTTGATTTCTTTTTTTCAAATTAAATTACTCTGATACCGTTCTTTTACAGTTAATTATTAAAGCTTAATTTCACATATCCTTCCTTTTTGAAATTTAAATGGTGGAAAATTTTTGTTATTATTTTATGCAATGGGATATATAAATAGGATATATAAATAAAAGAATGGATTGAATTTAAATTTCACTTTTTTTTTTTTATTTTGTAATAGAATAATTTATTTCGTATTATCACTTAAAAATTGAAAAGGAAAAAAAAAAAAAAAAAGGTTCTCACCAAAACAAACGTACTAACATGAATTATCACACAGAATATAATTGCAATCTAATAGCATTTCAAAATAAATTATTCAAATTAATATGAACATTTTATGACGGGGAAAATTTCATCAAATTTTATGCTGCACCATTTTCAGAATTTTTATAATCTATTCTAAAGTTTGCATTATTTTTACATTTCACGCTAATACACTTACTTGTAGGAAGTAAATCGATAAGAATTTTATTTCTTATATTCAATTTCAGTCTCAGCAAAATTATTCATTCTATAAGATAACCATAAATGATATTGTTAAGAGATCTAAGATATGTCGAAATTTCCTTTTTTAGGAATTTTTTCTGGTATATATAATTAAGCATATTGGTGGCAAATTTTTTAAATATTGAAAAATAAATAATAAATTATTCGTTATTCATCCTTCCTGCTTACTTTGGCTTTAATAAATAAATTTATGAAATATCTTCTGCCATTCATTCCTGTATTACTGATCGGATAACAATCACTAAGTTGCATTAAAATTTAAATCTTTCCGTAAAAGTTATTATATCTTTAATTGATAAAGTTATTTCAAAATTTGAAATTTGAAGCAAAATTCAAGTCAAAATTAAACAATGCTTAACTATCAAATCTTTATAAATTAGACGTAGAATTTGTACGATGAATAATAACGAAGTAGTAATGAAACGTGTTATCTGCTACGTGTTTCAAACATGTTTTATCACGTTTCAACTTTGCAATATGATACTTTATTGATAATTGAATAGTTAATTTCAATTCAATTTTCTATAAATTTTCGAAAGGAATCTGTTAATTTGGTTTCTACAATTTTAGCATAGTTTTTAGGAAGCGATGAAATATTCAGTTTCTTGCTAAAATGATCTATTCGAAAATGATTTTGAAATAATTAAATCATTTATATAAATATCTTTCAACAAACAAAAAAGAAAAAAAAAAACTGATAAAAATACATTAATGTATGATGACGGATAGTTGGAACGAATCACATATATAATAAAATTTTTCGCTGCAATTTTTTTGATAAACAATTAAATAAACAAATAAAAACTATTCATAATTTCATACAACAATTTTAATATAATTTGAAAATGAAAAAATATTACAAACAATAATTGTAAACTACAAGCAATTATTCATAACGAAATTTATAACAATCCAATTAATTAATCAATGATGTTTTCAAGCAAAAATTGATATTTTTGCTACTTTCAAATTAGCTAATCTTACAAAAATTTATGTTTGACGTGTGTTTATTTGATTACCACGCAATATCAAAACGGATGATTCTGGTCATCAAAACTTTTAGTAACATTTCGGTGAACAATTATAAATCGAATATTTCAAATGGTGAATGAAATAACTCTTTCATTTAAGTTTGTAAATATGTTCCGGATAATATTTAATTATTTTCTGTTGATTAATGACTAATTTACTTCTTTATTAGTTTATTCGTATCTATTATCTCTTCATTGCTTAATACATTAATAATAATAATAATAATAATAATAATATTAATAATAATAATAGTAATAATAATAGTAACAATAATAATAATAATAATAATAATAATAATAATAATAATAATAATAATAATAATAATAATAATAATAATAATAATAATAATAATAATAATAATAATAATAATAATAATAATAATA
>JABVXV010000415.1:0-48090 GCA_013365325.1 Dipetalonema caudispina | reverse complement strand
TATCTATTATATAATTTTTCGTAGTTACTTTTTACATATTTTTCCTCTAACCATTGCATGTTTTTCTTGTTTACTTGTTTGCATGCTTCTTTGTTGACTTCATTATTTGCATACTTTTTTTCGTAACTTTACTCATTTTATAAATTTTTCTGGTTACTTATTATATGTTTTTATTATTTTCGACTACTGCATGGCTTCTTTATTCTCTTTCTTGCAACTTTTTTTGTTTGTTTTTTCTAACTTGGTTTTTCTTCTAACTCCACTCATCATATAATTTCATTTTTAAATTTCCACAGCTATTTATTACATATTTTTTGTTGTCTTTAATTGTTAGTTGTTTGCTTAACTTTCTGCTGCATAAATTTTTTGTTTATTATTTTGCATGCTTTTGACCTTATCCTTCATGTAATCTCTTCTGACTAACTTATTAAATGTTTCTTATTATCTTCAACTATTGGAGGCATCGAGGATTTTTTTGCTAACTCTACACTTTAATAATTTTTTCTGATTACTTATTACATATCCTTCGTCATTTTTAGTTATTACTAGCTTCTCCTGTTCCTTTTTTTTTGCGTGCCTTTTTTTGCTAGCATTATGCATCATGCAAGTTTCTTTTATGTTTCCACTGGACATCGAATGATAAAATTTTTAATGGATAAAGCTGGTTTCGGAACTTCAGGTTTGAGAAGCTGGCTGGATTAGAAAGGTGCAGATAAAGGGGAGAAAGGGTAGAAAGACGAAATAGGAAAGTGATCATGTACTGATATATTTAGTTATATGCTTCCATGTAAAGTTGCTTTAAAATAAAACTTGATTTCCAGTAAGTTGGTTTTAACTTTCTTGTGACCACTTCAGTGTATTTAAGCTGCTCATCTTCGGACCTAAATATCTTGAAATAGTCACAGGTTCCAAATTGATTTGAAAACTTTCTATGATAATTGTCTGATTGAAATATTGCATTTCGTATGTTTCCACTTCCTTTTTAAGTATGGAATTTTTTGCACGTTCCATATTTTTGACTAATTGATCTTTCAGTATTGTAATTCAGACAATTTTAGGACTATATCGGTAAATGCCTTTCCCATATTAGAAAAGCAAGTTAAATCTGATTGTATACATTACCAATCTCAATGTGTTGTGACTTATTACGAACTGGTAACTGCGACAAAAAACATGACTACCCATTCAGAAAAAAATTTGCTAAAATTATGCAAGTCGTCATGGGCGAAAATTTCAAATGGAGAAAGCTGAAACGGAAATAATTGTGTTTGACATTTGTTAAGATTTCAGATTTCACTACAATCATATAAAATCTGTTATCCTGGTGAATTTTTGAACATTTATTTAATAGTACTATGAACTTTTCGCAATCTTTGCTATGGAAATATTATTTATGAAAGGAAAATTGCTGTGCAATATAAAAAAAAATAATAGAAAATACAAAAGAAAATTTGTCGGTAAGAAGTTTACAACAACACAGATATTCTTAAATGTACTTTATCAAACATTGCTTTTGCACTTTAAATTATGTCTCACTTTCTTTATTTACGTATGAGTTAAATAAAGCGGACTTTATCATTGCTATCATCGTCACCTACCTGTGATGTTCATGATAAAAGTTGTTCTTTCCGTACTTTTGGATTTATCATTGGTTATGTCCTGTAACTGACAGTTTTGTGAAAAAATTATTGCAGCACGGTAAGAGATGATTTTTGGTTAAAACTATGATTTTATGATATCTAAATTTTTAGTTTTTGCTGAAATTTATGCTACAGAATTAAAGAAACATAAAAACGAAAATCATTGACATTTATTTATTTGACTCCTTAACAGTAATAATAATTGTATGCACTACCGTCCTAATTGTAAATTCACATTATTCTCGAAAATTTAATGAACTTTGGGGATTGATGATACTAATTCCTCAGAACGTCGGAGGTAAACAGGCACATTGCTAGGTAGGCGAGCATACTTTACAAAAAACTTTTGTAACTCTCTTTATGGACATAAAATTAAGCAGAACAAGTAGAAATTTCAATCCGAAATATTTTTTATGAATCTGAGAAATTTTATTTAAAAAATTTCGTTGTAGTGACAAAGCTTAAGGGACCATGAAGTATGACATAAAGTAAATCGATAATGTAATATGCTTATGAATATACTTGAAGTAAATATCTCTAACGAATGAGGAATTAAGGTAAGATATTTTGTTTGTATGTATTATTTGATCAAGAATTTTATAGGTCTCTACATTTCTCAGCCTGTGAATTTATGCGAACACCTAATTTACTGAATTTATTTGAATCAAATGATAACGGAAGAGCAATTTAATATGTCATGGAGCTTTCCTAAAATTTATCTTCACAAGCCTATATTCTTTGAAACATTGTTTTAATATTGAAGGTATTTTGAGAAATACGTGAAAGTCTCAGTTCATTCAAATTTGATAAATTTATCCAGTTTCAAAAATAAACAGGACAAAAATTTTTGAGGGTAAGTTAAGTGCAGGAATCGTTAACCTGAGAATTTTTTAATGGAAATTTTAAGTATAATAAAGTCACGAAGGAGTGTAAAAGATTTTGTTTTAGCTTGTTTAATCTGCACAATGCGGGAGAATTGTGAAGTAGTGAACAGAGAAATTATCTTGAAAAAAAGGAAGAAAAACTTAAAGACATAGGAGTCAATAAGTAAAGGAAGTTAACAGAAAAAAGACTTGAGTGAAACAGTAAATTTTGGCATTACAAGTTCTTCAAATAATTTGTAGAAATGAATCTTAAATCTAATACTTGATTTTGAATTTAATTTTGGAGAAAAAATTATGGAAAAGCAATTTTCTGGGACATTAAAACCATCTAAAATTTACGTATAAAAAAGCACAATCTATAATTATACGTAAGGCTTTTATTTCTGATCAGTAAATTTATGAAATGTAGTGATCCAAGAATGATAATAGTAGAAGATACTATTTTCAAATAGCCTTCTTTGAAATGAATTTTATCTTGACGAAAACTTTATAATCTATAAACCCCTCAGTAGGAGAAAAAAAAGATCGGAAGATGAATAGATCGAGGTTGTTCCATTCGATCACCAATAAGCCAATTTTTCATTCCAGTTTTGAATATCATTTAGACATTCTGAACCATTCGAATATTTTGCTTGGCAAATGATGATGAGCAATCTCAAATGTGAATCAAGCATAAAAGAAAATTATGATGAAAAAACTTCTTGTGAAATGACTAATGTATTGTTAATAATGGATGTATAGAATGATTTGGATATAGCTATCCAAAACGAATCAAACTTTGGTTCATACAGTAACGTATTATAATTGATTTACATCGTGTGATGGAAAGATTATCATCAGATAAGTTGATTGGAAAACTAGCTCAAAAAGCAACAATAATAGTAATTTGTAAATAACTAGAAAATTTTGGCAGAACATGCAATAAGTTATACTGGAAAATTATTCAAAAAATTTATAATGCGATTTTAAATGTTGAGTTGTCACTATCTTTTTTCTCAAGATCGACTAAACTTTTCAGAAATATGAACCAGTAGGATGAAAAGTGAACGTTTGTGATGAAGGTATGATCGATATGAATGAAAAAAAAAACCAAACAACAACTTGAATCATATAATTAAATAATTATATGATACAGGATCCGATGTCGAAAATATTCAGGCATTTCTCTAGCCTCATAGTACTATCCTGCAATTAATATTTGTAAAACGGAAGGTTAGCAGTAGCTTCTCTTAATAGAGTTCTTTTCACTCATTTTGAACTGTGAAAATTAATTGAGAATATTGATATAATGATCTTCCATGAAACTACGAGAATCCAACTGTAATATTTACAATAGTTTAAGAACTTTAGATAAAAAAGAAAAACAAGTCGAAATTCCATGCCAAATGGAAAAAAATTATCTGAAAATATTGTGAAAGTAATATAAAAATATAACATCATAATCAAATAATTAAAACGAATTCGAACTTATTAATACTAAATGATGTAATTATTATTCAAATAATTAACCGTATTCTTTTTTTAATAGTGATTAGATAAAGGGTTCTTTAGTCAATACAATATTTTTGCTGGGAAACTGATTGTTGCGACAAAACGTCTGTCTTGAAATGAATCTGTATTCATCTCAGATGAAGATATAGAAACGAAGTAACGAGAACAAAAATCTTGAATTTTTCCATTTTGGAAATATCACAGTATAAAAGCAGCTACGGTATGAAAAACGAAATAATGTATAATACCTTCATTACCGTTTTGTTTGTCACTGAACAAGACAATAAGACATGAAAGTGATAAATCACTAAACAATTAAGTGTGTTGAACACACACATTACTATCACATCAAAGATATCACAATGGTTTGCCTCAAGAAAACTCAGACAATAAAATTAATACTTAAAGCTTATATTTAACGAATAATAAAAAGTCGAAACAGAAATTCTACGAAGGAACTGCAGATGTTGCAGGGGTCAATACACCAACAGCTCTCATAGCTGGCGTTGCAGCTATATCATTCATCGTTGGATTCGCCAATGATGGCTGCTGAGGTGAATTCTTCGGTGGTGAACTCTCCGTATTATTGGAATTAGTACGATGGCCTGTAAATATTCAAGTTGTTCAAATTTGAAATAAAGAATTCGAGAATTAGCACCAATTTTAAATCAGTTTGTTGAGCTATTAATTAAAGAAGAATGTTTGATATAAGGTCGATTAAAACCTGCAAAGGATACGGGTTTCTTAGGAGTATGAATATTGACACTAACATCAAGTTCCTTCCACTTCACTTCCTCTTTCATTTACTCCTCTGATTTATGGTTAAAACAAGCGAAATATGTGAGCAGCTTTTCTAGTTTTTGATTTCACGACAAATAAGAGATTATTCAAAATGGCTATTAAAGAAATGCTTAAAGTTGTATTAATTAATTTCAGTTGTAAGTTTTAAATGTTATCCTTTTTTTTTCATCTTATGGCTTACGTTAGTAATATTTTGATTTTACCGTCAGAATTGTATTTTTAGAATTTTAGTCATGAAGTTAGAAATACAAGCAAATAGGAGAAAAAAATTGTAGGGTTATTACCGGAATTTGTTGTCTCACAAATATTTTCTGCTGTTGTCTTCTTACACTTTGTACGAGTCAAATTTCTTTCCTTCACTTTATATTCTAAAGTTGAGTGAGGTACCCCGTAGAAGCTACCGGCACGATGTACTGACATTTCACCACGACGCACTGATCGAACCGCTTCGTCCAGCGCATCTTTCTTATACTTTCTGCAATGTATCAAATAAGTTTAGTAACTCTTTAATGAGAAACATAAATAATATTTTGAAACAATCCGGGCAGAAATCCTTAGATCTACGGTAAAACAAACGGCATACCTGTATTGACCTCTTTTCGGACGCGATTTTTTCCAGTCAGGTTGACTTTCGATATTATTTGTTGTACTTATACCGGTTTTCTTTTCTCCCATATTGACATTCTTTGGTTCAGATATTTGTCGATGCGTAAATGGTGACCAAAGCGATTTTTTACTCTCCATGACTGGTTCATCGTTTGCTACAAATTAAGATTGTGTCAATAATTTACAGATTTTATGAATTTATAAACAACAAAGTTAAGGTTAGTAGTACCATTGATCGGTTCCTGATTTGCAAAATGAGGCTTATTATTTGGACCAATCTCTTGAATAATTTCCGGTACCGACACACCATCAATTGTTATAAGCGCCTGCGTAGGAGGTATAATAATCCTACAATGGTATGTGCAGTCGATGGTAGATTTACCTTTTTTTTTTTTGAACTTTTATCAGGAAAATTTGTAATTTTTTCGTTTGTCCTCATTTTCAATCCATTGACTAGAAATAAAAACAAAAAATTTTTTTGAAGAAAATAAGTTTCACTCACTTATTAGTACGAGCATTAGCATTGCTCGGAAAAGGCACCGTGGCAGGTGGTGGAGACTGAACTCTGTTTGGTGTTATCGCGGTACCAAAACTATTTATGCGCTTCTTTTTTCCACCAATACCATTTGCATGCTGATCCTCAGCTGCATCAAGCTTGTAGATTTTATTGCGTAACGTCGATCTTCAATTCCCATATATTACATATGAAAACTAGAAAATCAATCATACTTCCTTTTAAAGGGATATGGAATTGGCTAACTTAAATATATATTTTCTAATAACGAGATATAATGCAGCTAAGTTCCTTACGTATTTTTTAGGTCTTTACGAAATTTTGTTATTGGTTGACAAACTATACCAACCTCGGTATTCCGTAAACCACGCTGGCTCGTCGCGTTCCGAGGCGACCGCATCGAATGTCCCGTACAGCAGCATCCAAATCCGCCTGGGTATAATTTCTTTTACTCATCGACGGATGGATGGTTCTTGTTCCAACCGCATTTTTTGAATGGCTAATTACAGAGTTATTTTCCTCATCCCTGTAATATTGTTATCAATTATTCCCTGAAGATGACATTTAAGATTGAATTCTTTAACTTTCAGCTAACAAAATGTGTTATTAATAATAGGTTGCATTGTTCGCTTCTCAACAGTAAATCAAAGGGGAGCAAGTGAATTCGTTCATCTCAAAGTAATTAACCATTCAATTAACTAATTAGTTAATTACCGAAATTTTTGGAAACATTTAACTACTATAGTCCTCACGACAGCAGAATGACACATAATACTTTTGAACAAGTATGATATTGCTTGAAAGTTGAATGAATTACGATAAATTTCAACAGTTTTTTGCAACTTTAAGAGAAAAAATTTGAATAATTTCGAAAAAAAAAAAAAAAAACAAACTCAAAAATTTCCCACATACTTTGGAAGAGAATTGGATGATTTATCAGCGATGACATTGATTAATGCACGCAATCGTCTTCCATCTCGAGAATTATGAGCAGATGATACAGCACATTGAGTAGCTGCTTGAAGAGCACGACGTGAGCTCAGATCCAATGGTTGATCTTCTTCAATCGTTCCACTACTACTATTTCCTTCCTTATAGGTTGCTGTTGGTAGCTTTATCAATGATTCATCGTTAAACGATGATTTTGATAACCCTGAAACAAGGACAATACTGTTATCGATGTTCTTAAGTTAAAGTAATTCATATTTCAGTTTAAGTTAGCTAGGCGCTTATGTCTAAGTTAATGAATTGATTTGAAAAATCTTAACCGGGTAGAGTGAAAACGACAGATGAGTTGGGCTTCTTTCTAACTCTTAAATGATGGCTAGAATTATATTGTTTTCAATAAAAAAAACATTTCCCAAATTTTTGTTGGGAAAGTAATTTTTTTTTTTACAGTTAATTTTCCAATTCCTTACTAGTAAGAATCAAACAAATTACTCATTTTGTATAATTACTTAATCAACAGAAAGCTAGGTGATATATATTGCAATGAAATATATCTTAAGAGGATAAACTGATTTCATGAAAAAATTCAAAAATAATCTGGCTTAGAAAAGAGAAATTGGAAAATGTACACTCTGGAAAACAAGGGACTTGGTTCGAGGAAATTACATTGCACTGCATTTATGAAAAAAAATTAATCGCCTTAAGATTCCTTAGATAATTTGTTATGAAACTTAGCACTTCATTCAAAATTTACCGAAACTACTATATTTTAAATTTACAAATTTTTTTTTTTACCGGTATATAAAGCTGGAAGGTCATTGTTATCACACATATGAGCAGTTCGTTTCACATTATCTAATTTAGTAGTTGCTGGAGGAATCATATGTTGAATTAGATGATTCGTTTCCGTGTCACCGTTTTCTTTACCTTGCATTAAGGTATTTCTTTTTGGAGCCAATAAATATTGTTCACTTACTGGATTATGTAGATTTTCTGGAAATAATTTTTAAATTAATAACATCTTAAAATGTGCAGTCAAAAAGATATTAGGTGTTAACTTATGCAAAAAAATTCAGATGAAAATGTTTCAAAATTCAGCTGTTGACAAGTATCCACTGTTGAAAATGAATATGTTTGAAAAAGTAAAAAGAAGTGTTCTGGAAATGATGCTAAGTAAGGAAAATTATAATGGAACATATGAGAATTAATTAACATTTCTCAACTGTTCCGGCGCTCAACATTATCCTATTAGAAACCAATAATTAATTAATCAGCTACTATCGTCACTTTTTGTGTCATTTAAATTATTGGTCATATGTTTAATTCAAATAGTTATGGATTCTTCATTTTAATAGATAGTACTTCACTATGTTCATCATATTTCATGAAAACAATAATTGTGCACCTGGTGAACGTTGAGAACTGATTTGTTGTAGCAACAAGCTAGATGTATTCCATTGTAAAAGGCTTTGACAAAATAGCTGATTCGCTATCTCAGCTGAAATTACTTTCATGTGGCAAAAATTATGAGAAATTTGGTAAACAATTAAATTTTCACAAAATAATGAATGAAGTTGGTTCTCCTATGCATATTCTTTACGATGAAACTTGTCGTAATTAATCTTAATATTTCTCTTTTGGGAAAAATATTTATGTCATATATAGTTTAGTAATGTTTATAAACATTTGCTGACCATAGGATAATAATCCCTTCTGTACCTAAATATTAAAAAACTGAAATTTCATTCATTTTAACGATATGGAGAAAAAGCAAAAAGCTTTTAACATCTTGTCGGCATTTAAAAGAAAAACAAAGCTTTAAAAAAATATATGGTCGAATATTTCGGTAGCTATATAGAATAATTCGACTTTATCTTGAGCTTTTATCAATTATTTTGATGCATTCTCCTTTCCCACTATTTCCGAATGTATTTAAAAGATGGCTATCGAGACAAATATTATCTTATTTAGAAAATTTAATATATCAAAGATAATTATTTCAGAACATCATTTTGTATTGTTCTTATCAACAAGATTTAAGATCCTTTTTAAATAAGCAAATATAAAATAAAAATTTGAACTTTTTTTTTGTAAATAATCAACTTTTGATTGATCCATGCTCAATTCAAAAAAAAAAAAAAAAAAAAAAAAAAAAAGGAACTAGAGTGAAATTTTACAAACATGAAAGTAATGAGTGAAAACTTACGAAGAGGCACAAATGGCGTCATCACAGGAAGGACAGCCGGAGTACAGAGGTTTGAGAATGGATGCATGTATGATAGACGAGATTGTGAACCACCGGATGATTCCAGTTGTCCTGTGCTTTCGGGAGAGCTATTCGTTGCGCCTTGCTCAATCTTAGCTTGATTAGAACAACCGGCACCGTAATATTCACCATCGCTTGCTGTGCTTTCACTTTCTGGTTCTATTTTCATGGAATCCTGAAGGATGATTTTTCCGGAAATTTCTTTGGAATTTAAATAACACAACTGTTTTGCAGGATTTTTTCATTAGATAAAGAAACAAATGGAATCAGTTCCTAAATATGAAGATAGATATATCTATAAAAGATGGGCTGAAATGAAAATTATAAAAACATTACTAAATTAATTAATGAAAATACTATTTCTCATGAAATTAACTGTACTGATTCCTTTGTAGATCTGCTAAAATTGTATAAAAATAACCTCAGAATTACTCATTATAGCAAGTTTTAATTACCGGAAACAATTTGAAGAAATGAGAAAACCTTAAATAGTACAACAACTTCATATTATCCTTCATTATTCTGCCTGATTTTTTTTTCCCAGTACACTTTCAAATGTTCCATGGTCTTCTTTTTCATCAAATCTCTTCTTTTTCATCATTTATTCTGTTATCTACTTTTAGATATCATATTGACAAAATGCATCCTGTATGACATTTAAAGATGAACTTTAAAACTGAATGAGAATTTTTTTTGTTACTCACCTTTTTAGAGTAATCGTCGGTGGATACGCGTAAACCATCACAAAATGGACATTTTTCGGTGGGTGACCAATCCTGTACAATTCTATTACAATCCGTTTCTGGTTCTGTAAATAATGAAATATCCAAATTGGAAGTGTTTCAGATAGCATTTCAAACCTTCATTCTATCATCATCTTACTGATCTTTTCAGTAACAAATTTATTGCTACCATTCCTTTGGGATTAATACAACCACGTCAATGCGCCTATTTAAGCGCTCACAATCAGGCTAACTAATGAGTGTCTCAGTGAAGTTTGGTCATTTATTTAAATTTAGAAAATTTTCGAAATTTCAAGAAAAAATTGCGAAAATTTGAATTATGGGCTTTAATGCTCACGGAAAATGAGAGAAAAAGATATCATCTTCCAATTGTGTCTACATATGTATGTATATTTTTAAGAAATAAAGGTGCACCAAAGCATATTTTGTATCATATTGCCTAAAAAAAAATCTCGAAAATTGTTGTTGGAAATATAGAGAAAAAGAAAGAAAGAAAAACAATTCTTGAATGTTGCATATTTCTAGAAATTGATGGAAAAAACAAATTTTTTTATTAGCAGACGGCAAAAAGCATTTTATTCTATTGTGGTAGATTTAACCGCAGCTATCAGTTTCTCCTATGATTCCGAAAACTCCAGGAAAAATTTCGAACTCGAATTGTCAAAAGCATACAGGATCATTTTAAAATTAATAAAATACAACATTTTTTTCGGTAATGCATTCGTTTTCTTTCTTTCTCTACAAAAAAATACTTGTGATAGTATTTATAAGATATAAGTAGTAAATTAAGTATTTAATTATGATAATAAGTGAGAAAAAAAAAGGAGGAAACAAAACAAAAATATTATAAGAGCCTTTCTAAGAAAATATTCTAAGATCAAAGATTCAGGATCCGGTTTTTAGAATTTTAAAGACTTCATTTTTTAGAAAAGAAAGAGTTGAAAATGACGATAATTTACTTAATTTTTCATACATTTATAACAATTTACATATTTAATTAAATTACAGCAAATAGAAACCTTCAGTGAGAGCAGTTGAGATTACATTGACAATAGATCGGCATTGCGAATTTCTTGACATATAACGTTTGCTTACTTGTCCAAAACCTGCAAGTGTGCTCCTAAATCGATGCATCAAAAAATTGTTTGAGAGATGATCATCATAAATTTATTTTGTAATCGCAGGAATCAATAGTAAAAAATTCACCAAAAACTTGACTTTTTTTTTTTTTTTTTTTGTTTGATTACCTGTCTTTTCTGATTTCCTTAGCTACCAATTAGATCATTTACAAAGTCTGGAATTTTGAAAGATAAATTTTCATTTGTTACTTAATCAAAAACTATGCGGCAACAAGCATACTTTCAATTTTTTAAAAAATAAATGAACAACGTTTCGAGAATCATTAGATTCGTGATGATACAGATATTTTGGAATTTTTGTCTAGCAGGAAGAAATATCTGCATTAAGAAGTTATATACTTTAAAAATGAACAAGTTATGGTGAATATTTATGAAATAGGTCAAGATAACTAAATATATGGATAGATACGATACAGTAGTATTAAATGATGATTATCATGGATATTTACAACATAAAATAGATATGACAGTTAATCAAATAGTAAGTCATATAAAATAATTTAGCCTCATACACATTATTTTTGGTTTAATATATGCTGACAAATATTTGAGTGGAAGTGTTTGCTGCTTGGAGTTACCGTAGAAACTTCGAATTTCTTTCCTTTCAGCTTATCCATCACCAAACTTCTTCTATCTCGCTCTATGCTGTTCTTTCACCTTTTTCATAATGCTGAATGTTAAATCACTTCACAAATTATTCTACAAATATTTTTTCCTGCCTTTTTTTCTTTATATTCTCACTCCATCTCTTTTAACCCGAAATGTTTGCCCAACAAGTTGCCAGAAAAATTTGATTTCGAAATGAAAATTCTTGTAATAAATTAAATTTTTTGAAGTATTACATTTAAATCTGAAATGAACAGTTCAAAATCTTGCCGTTATTTTTTTTTTTTTTTTTTTTTTTTTTTAAGAGAGAACTGATAGAAAAAGTATTAAGAAGAAAAATTATTTCAGTGATGTTTGATCACTTCTTGAATTAAAACCTTCTGCAAACTTTTGCTTGCTTTTGCTCAGTTTAAGGTAATATCTCTTTTTTTTTTTTTTTTTTATTTCTGCCAGAAATTAATTAGAAAATTCGAATATTCGATATACCTTTAATTTTTAAAAAGCTAAGTAGTCTAAGTGGTGATTTGTCTAATGTGAAATTGAAATGTTTGCTAGAACCTTGTCGTTAGATCTTTGAATTTCTGAATGAATGAGAAATAATTGTATTATAATTCCCAACATTTTAACAAATCATATTTCAAAACATTCTTAAATTTTAATTAATAGAAAACAAACAAACACATGGCGGATGTCAAATATTTCAGCATATACTGAAATAAATTGATTTTTGATTTCGATCAAAAGTGTTTTTTCCTTATTTTTTCTTTCTAAAAAAAAAAAAAAAAAAAAGGATCAGTTTTGCGCTATTATTTGAATCGGTTAAAAGGAAATGAAATGGAATGAAATGAAATAAAATGAGTGGTTTCTCAGTAATTTCCAGCGATTCAACAAATTTTTTAAGCAATTTTCCACCACATCCAATTAACATATACTGAAAACAATTTGTTGCCTTATAACGAATGCAATTTGCCTGACGCATCTTCGCTTTCATTGTATTGCTAAAAGATTTCTTGTCTATTTCATCCTATTTCTCTCTCCCTCTCTCTCTTTTTCTCCCTCTTTTTCTCTCTCCCTTTCTTCATTATTCTCTCCTTTCTCTCTTGGAATTATCATTTTTCTTTTGCTATTGAATGTTAAAATTTAGCCAGATTATAGACTTTATCAACGATACTTCTTCTGAATTAGTGGACAATTCCAAAATATAATAATTTAGGATGGAATGAAATTTGATATCTTTTATAGACAATTGACTTAAAATAGTAGAAGTGTTGCATTAATTTTAAAAAATTGCTGGAATATTGGTACCATATCATATTATTTTCATAAATGTAAAAATATTGACATTGTAGGAGAATGTTTAAACGCGAAAATAACCATTTTCAAAAAAACAACTGTAACATTACTTTCGAAAAAAGTAAAATAATATGATGTATCGAATTACAAAATTACTATTTCGTGGGGACCTGTTGCAGCTTTATTGTGAGTCATCCCATTAGTGATACAGACTAATGAAGGATGAAAAGTGATAAAATATGAAATGATAAATAATATTTTATCTTTGATTATGATGTTTTACGTATTATGATGCTATAATAGAGGATTATTTGTCAGGGTATAAGGCGTAAAGTGACTTATTTACAGAGGGATACGTAAGTACCTTATGAAGTCGTCCAATTCATTTAGGATTTTATTATAACGCATACACTGATAAATTTACTAAATACCAAATTGGATGAGATTTGATAAATTTGAAAAAGTTGAGGAGAAAAAATAATTAAGGAAATTGGGATTGAATGAATTTTTATAAATTCATACATTTTTGTCATTGTTATAGCTAGCAATGAAGAGAAGAAATCATTGGTTGAAACAACGAATGAGCTATTTGTAAGAGGAAGAAGGTCGATTAGTTCATTATGCTAATTTAGCTATTGTAGAGTGGAACTTATTTCTAAATTAATTTCATCCTCTTCAATGCGGCATCAATTTTTCGTCCCAAAATTCAATTTTTTTTTTCCTTCAAAGTTGTTCTGTCTACTTGGCTCAGGGTAATTTTTTTGCTCTATGATAAGCGGTAATTCTGTACATTGAATTATTTGATAATTTTTGGAAATTCTTAAGTTTTTTCGATTGTAATTACGAAGAAATCAAAATAATCGTTCAGTTATATATATATATATATATATATATATATATATATATATATATATATATATATACATGTTTATTAAAATCATTTGGTAGAGTTGGTAAAACAGTAAGAAATTATTGCCGAGATTGAAAACGGGCATAGTCTCAAATATTAATTTTTCGTTGCCATGACAATCTTCCTAAACCTCTTACTCTTCCCATCTCCCTTTTCTCCGCCTAACTTATCAAACTTTTGCATATTTTTTGGAATAATTCTCATTTTGAATAAACAATTTGATATATATTATTATTGATGAGGAATTGACAAATTGAAATGATCGGATAGGATGGATTTAATAAAATAATGAAATGATTTAGTTTGGTTGTTGTTATCGTTCAACTACCAGCTCGATTGGCTATGATGCGAAAGTGGCCCGGCATCCTATCATCAAGAAATATCTGGCATAAAAGGATCGGGTAATCCCCGATGATTTCACCTCATAAACATTGATTGTTACAGCAGCTAAATTGCCATATATCGCTGAACTCAGATTATTTAACTATTGCTTGTAAGCATTAGTAAGTTTTTGTCAAACTCATTGAGAAATGCAGTTGTAGCAGAAATTTATTCGAGATGATCATATGATATAAGTAAGCCATCATAGGGATGTCATCGATATACCAGAAGATCATTTGGGAAGTGTTTAATGAACAGATTGGCTCAGTTAAAATTCACACCAAAATTAGTTAAGAATAAGAACTAATCGGATTCATAGTGTATGAAAGGCAAATGCATTCATAGTGTATGAAAAGGCCAATCGTTTGATTTTTAATAAAATTTGAAATATGCAATCAAGTGAAACCTGCTAGAATCGTTAAAAATTTAGTTGATGACCAACTGTTCTTGACATTTTACAGTTTCGGGCAATTCTCAAATTGATAGAAATTGAGTAACAAAGCCAGTTTCCTTAATTTTTGATAATTAAAAATGTAAACAAGAAATAGCAACAAGTAGTTATATTATCTCGTAATTTTTAGAGGTAATTAATTAGATGTTTTGAAAGTTATCGAATGTATGATTGTTAGCGAATAGACTTATTTTTTGCATTTTGATAAAATAAGTAGGAGGAAGCGTATGGAATGTGCAATTAATTTGGGTAAGTGGGATAGAAATAGGAATAATTTGTCAGAAAGCTATAGCGGGCCAAGAAGCAGCCTTAGGCATCATTAAAATGCAACATTTGATCGACAGGGCCACAAATTGGCACATTTTGTTTCAGTCCTCTCATCGCCTTTTAATTGATTCGAGCTCTTGGATTAATGATTACAGGGTCATGTTCATTATTCAGAGTATCTATGCTTGAAGATTCAAATTAGCATGGAAGAGTCCTCATAAGCCAAAGAATCTGCGCATCCAGATATAATAACCATTTTATTTCAATTCCATTAAGTTAATTAAAGCTTATAATGTTTCCAGTACTTTGATTTCTAAAAATCAATTTTTAAAGATTTAAATTTAAAACTTTGTATTTCAAAAATATCTAAACTTAGTCGTGGGAAATATAACTTGTTTGAAATTGATAAACAACTTTCTAAAGGCTGTTAATTGTTTTCATCTTTCGTTGAATTTTTGCCATTTTATGGTATAAAATGAGTAATTTTTTTTCTATGATCAATATACTTCTTATTAAAATTTCCCAGATGATGTTCTGCTTGTCATAGATTTCATTCTACTAAGACTTTGCTATTCGTTTATTCAGCCACAATAATTTTATTGAATTTACATAATATTTACGAAAAATCTTTTAATTCTTGTTTTTTTTTTTTTACGACAGAGATCTTTGGTATTGATCTATACTCCGGTATCTACATTTTTTCTGGAAACTAATACTTTCCTCTCAGGATGACCAAAGTTTTTTAATTAATCTGAGTTCCTGAAATAGAAACAAGCATGGATAGTTTGTCTATAAGAAGACATTTAAGGGAAGTAGCAGTGGGACATTATTAAAATTAATGACTGGACTGATAGGGCCACAAGAAGAAAGACCCATTTTGACTCATTTATCTTATTGCTATTTAATTGATTTGAGCTTTTAGTTTAAGAATAGCATGGGCTATATCCGATAACCATGATATCCGTGCTTGATGGTCATTTCTGATAAGAGTTTAGTGTAAACACAAAAAAAAAAAAAACATCAAAGTTTCAACATTAAAAAAAAAAGTCCAATGTCATTTTATGATCGAATCACGAAAGAAAAAAGCTATGAATCAGAAAATTTATGTATTCCAATATCAGTACAAAAATTTGTTTGATAAAATTTTGATGTCCAAATTCTTCTATATCATTTCTTTCAATATTTTTCAAGTTTTGCGAGAGAGGAAAAAAAAAACTGAAAAAAGCTTATCTTTCTTTCATCAAGCCTTACTCCTTTTTCAGAAACCGTCAAATTCTTTTTTTTTTTTTTGAACAGAAAAAAAAGGAATAGGTTATTGGTCGATTTTGTCGGATTATTTGCAAAATTAGCTGGTTGAAGTGGGGAAAGGGACAGAAAATTGAAGAGTGTATCTCATTTGGGGAGCATAGGGACATAAAAAAAGAAAACAAAAAAAAAAAGAGAGAAGTTTTTGTCTAGCAACTGGCTTTATGAAAGAGGATGTAAGCATTGTAGGAGTTTTGGCTAATTTCAAATGTAAGAGGATGTAAGGGATTTTTGCGATGAGAGAGGATCATCCAGGATGAAACAAGAGGGATTTATCACAAACTGTGCTGTTTAGCAACTTTGGAATGAAGTCCCGATGAAGTATTTTCAGGAAAGCGTTTTGCTTCTCGATTCTAATATCTCCAATTAATTATTCGTCACTGCTGCAAGATGGGAGAGAAATAAGCCTAAGCTCAGGAGAAGACAAGAAACTATCTATCTCTCTAGAACTAAAGAGGGAACCTTTTCAACTCCTTCCTTTCCATCCTACCTCTTCGCCCTCTCACACTACTGATTAATAATTCTCGCCCTCTACTCCTTCCTATCATTTGGTTAACATCCTATCCATCCGTTTTCCATTCAAAACGAAGAGGGCCTACTCAACCAACCAAGCATCCATAACATGAACTAAACCTTCCCTGGATCCTATCTTTTACTTTCCTCACCTCCCTATCTCCCCCTCCTATTATTACCCTCTTCTTACCCTCCATTTAAACACTTGCTTACATTCACCAAAACTTCATTATCATGATGTGCCATTGATACAATTCATCCAATCTTTCAAACCCCAAAAGCACAATCATATAAAGCAGTGCGATAATAAAATTACGGTCATCAACACTTGGGAAATTATATCATCGCTTTGTTAATCGGAATTGATTTGTTGACAGGAAAAAAAGATTGAAATTCAAAGTTGAAAAATTGAATTACTTATAATTATTCTTCTTAACCAATCATCAACATCGCTTTCCTACAATTTGGAAATTTTATATGCTATCATATGATGTTGTATTATTAAGTGATTGCATTGTATAATGGTGCAGTATAATTAACAATTGCAAAAGGATAATTACAAAGTAGGAATTGGTTTTTGTTAAAGAATTCAAAATTTGTTATTATCATTGTTGCTTTGTACAGTAATGTTATAGCATTCAGTCCTCATTCAGTCTCAAGAATTTTTAGCTAATATTGTTGGTTAATTAGCCATCAAATATTACGCTACAGTAAAACATTAGAAAATAACAATTATGAAGATAGATCGTCATATATAATAATTGATATTAAATAATTTAAAATATGTAAATAACTAGATACCAAATTAATTTAAGACAAATAATTAAGGAAATTTAGAATAATTTGGACGTAATAATAATCGAAAACAAGTAATTATAAGGGTTTAACAAATTTGATATAAAGTTAGATACATACTCGAACTATGAAATGATGTGTAATTGTTAAGAAACTTTTCAAAATAAGCACTTTGATTTGGATATATGCTGGCTTTCATTTCATCAAACCTATTATTCTTCTGTAAAAATTTAAATTAATAGATTGCATCCTTTTAAATCACCAATTAATCTCTTATAAACAAAATATTAGAAATGATAAGGTGCTTCTTTTGAAATTTTGATTGTTCAGTGATAATATTAAATAATATTGTTACAATATTTCAATATAAACATATTTTAACATCAATATTTGAGCTCTACAATAGGTCGTTTCTGCTTGAAATTATATTTTTATATTGAATTGAATCATTTATTGTAACTTGATCAAATCTGTAATTCATCATTAATATGTCTTTTGCTGCTTCCAACATTGCAAACCTCGAAAATGATAACCGGATAGAATTTTGAAATAATTCTCAAACAAGATAACTTCGCTATCGCAATAAAAGAAAAGCCAAAACAAATGCTGTTTGATCCTCAATTCTAGCTTTTAATACTTAAATTAGTCCGCATAATTTCGTTAGGTTTATAACCTGAATAAGGTTGCTAGATTGCGATTGCTAATTAGCTTAAAGTGTTTTCTTGCCTATTAGGTGAATAAATAATTGGAAGAAGTTCGAATTAGATTTACTATTGGCAAAAATAGCGCTCAACGAGGAAAACTTCGCGATTTGTAATCCAAATACTTTGCTTAAGTATTGTAATTTTAATTAAGGAATTAAGCATTTTAATTGAAATGAATTTCTGTTTGATTGGCTTTGGTACGTGATATAGAGCAAGCATAGTAATTTTCAACAAACGTCTGTATTGACCGATTAATGGGAAATGATAATATTTGAAAGACAAAAAGAAAATTGCTTGAAATTTAAAAGTCTTAAAATACTATTAGTATGCATTACGTATTGACAAAAAGTTTCATTTCATTTTAAGAATTTTTTTTATTTCTCACTACAATATAATATATGTTTACTAAATAAAACAAAAAGAAATACGATGAAAATATTTCATTAATGCAATTCGTGTTATTATTATTATTATGACACAAATGACTAGCATTTTGATTTCTCATTTATCACAAATAAGATTGGTCATTTAGAATCATTTAATGAATGTAATGAATTTGCAAAATTTTTTTTTCTTTTTTCTTTTTCTCAAATTAATTAAAATTTTTGTAAAATCGTATGCCATGACAAACGATTGTTAGTATTATTGTCAAAAAGATTTGAAATGAAATTGTATCCTAAAACTATATCAAAATTTGATGATAAAGATAGGGAATTGGGCGGGGAAATGAAAAAGCTTATGCTATGAAATGTATGAAAATCGATTAGGCAGTATCTAAATGTTAATTGCTAATTTTTTTTTTGGTTAATTAATATAGAAATTATACCGTTTGCATGCTATCATTTGAAAATCAATTGATATTTAATGAGATGATGGTCGTTTAGCCGTTTTTATTATCTAAGAAAATTTGCTTCATGTTTTTGGTTAATTAATATGAAAATTATAATACAAACTACTATATGTCTTTTAAACGAAATTTTAGCATATCAAAAGGAACTTTAAGAAAATACCATTTTATCGCTAATTTTGATGAAGGGAAGGTGTAGTAGTTTAAAAAATTTGATAGGCAATAAAAATGGGATATGATTAAAGAAAATTTTGGAATCCTATTATTTTAAATTCTCCCAATTGCATCAAGCATGTTTCATTCGCATTTTCCATGATCACAACTATAAACAATTTTTTTTTTATTTTACCCATCTTTTTCTTTTCTATCTTTCCTTTCTTTTCCTTTTTCTTCATCTGTTATAAAGTTGAAATTTTTAGAAAAATTACTATGTCTCATTGCATATATTTGTAAATATGACAATCTGTGATGAATTTTAATCAAGAAATTAAAAACAATTTTATCATTAATCTTTTATCTTATTATTCCTATTAGGTAACAATGGAATCAATAATCTATGGATCAAACATTTATTCCATTTGCTATGATCAGATGAAAAATTCTATGTATACCTGTTGAAGTATCATAAAATGGTATGATTTTGATTTATTATTAAGTGATATATTATGCATACAAAGTATTTCTGAATTTTATAATTTTTAGTGTTACTTCAAAAGAATTTTGTTACTGGATGGTAACCTAAAAGGAAAAGGAGGGTAGGATCGAATATAGTTTATATGTATGGCATTAAAGAACTAAAGAAATTACTTTGCTTGAATATATCTATGTTATATATCGCTGTTTGCCGGTTCCAATTAATGAAGTAGTGTGTTATGTGTGTATATATATGTATATATATATATATATGGGTGTGTGTGTGTGTGTCTGTATGTGTGTGTATGTGTGTCTGCACCGCCAAATTACATGGGGCCGATACCCCCCTCCTCCCCCCCGGTTGCTATGGAACGCTAATGATCCATCCAAAGCCACCGCAGCCGTCGTCACCGATGCCCGAAGCTATGGAACAAAATACAACTCCATATTATCACCTTCCAACTTCCTCCCACCACTTCAAATATAAAAACTAAACTATCATCAACCATGCTAACTAAAGACATCCTTGTCCTTTTTTTCCTCTCTCAGAAAACTTGTCAATACCATGAAAAGCTTACTGGGCATGAAAGGTCAAGTGATAAAAGAGTTAAACTTATTTGTTCCCTTCAATTCATCATCATTTCTCTCTCTCTCTCTCTTTTCTCCTTCATTTCTCTTTCCGCCTCTTTTCTTCCTATCAAAAAAAAAAAAAAAAAAAAAGGATAAAAATTGCAACAATGTATCGCTCAACTATGGGATTGTCCTTTTTAGGTGTCAAAAACAAGAAGAACGTCAAATCAAAGTTTTCATGTTCTTTTCATTTGCAACTTTCGCATTCCTGATGATAAAAAGAAGAAATTTCTGATGCATAACTGATGGAAAATTATTTATTGATTATTATGGCAGCTTAATTAATTGTGTTGATCATGATCCGATTATTCTAAGTGATTATGATCAAAATGGAGGGATAATGTTAAGAAGATAACATAATTCGTGTATAGAAAGCATCTTATTGATCATGATCTTACATATTCCATATACATACATGTTTTTAATGAAATTTTTAATGAAGAAAAAGCTTATGACAAATTCAACATATTGTTTGATAGTAACATTTTCATGAAATTCTTGTAAAATTCGTCCCAAAAATTTTAATTAGACAACATAGAACAATTTGGATATATAACTAAATGGCAGAGGTAACGTATTTTACCTAGAAAATATAAAAGGTAGTAGGAGGGAATGAAATTCTGAAAATAAAGGAGTGCATGAGTACGGGTACAATGAATGTTTGTTAGATGAATTGTGAAATATTATATTGTGATTAAAAGAAATGAGAGATTTGAAGGGAAAAAAAAATTAATTCCCTTTAAGAAAAAAAAAATTAAAAAATAAAGATTCGGTTATTTTAATTTGCTCAGCAAATTATTTCTCAACATGTGGCAAATCAGTTGTTTCACACTTAACAGAAAACGCTGGAAATCTTTCATTCAGTAAAGTTTGTATTCCTGTAGTTTGCTCGATTGAATAGCTTGTCAGAATATAGTGGTTAGATTATTTCAAAGCCTATTAAACTGATCAGCGAACAAAATTACATGAAACAAATTTGACTACTGCCAGAATAAAGTTTCTTAGGCGAAGCTTAAGTATCCAGTCTCAACCGGCATATATTTATATCACTATTGGTTGCGTGGCACTAACGAACAACATTCAAATGTGTATAATTAAAATTTAACTTAAATCGTAATTTATTGTTTTTTTTTTTTTTTTTTTTGTTTTTCGCCACAATCATAATTGCTGAGTTTTTTTTTTTTTCTAACTAAGGTGAAATTTACCAATGCTTGACACTTATTTTTCATTAACTCATTCAATGATATCGATAATGAGAAAGTTGAAATGATTGATAAAAGTTAATAAGTAAAGATAAATGGAAAAAAGAATTAGCATACCAATCATAGTCAAAAGGCAACGACTCCACTTTTGGAGTTCACGACATTGATTTCTTCGTTCTGCAAGGCAACGTGATCCGCAGCGTTTCATTGATAATGGAAACGAGGTAGGATAAGGATTTTCGATACGTTGAAATCTTGCTGATTATCAAGACGAAACAGCCAAATTAAGCTTTCAGCAATTTATACAATGTATCCATACAGCTGCGTGATGCATGCTATGGTGGTGCAATAGTTAATACATTACTTTGAAAATTAGAATAGGCTAGGGATGAGGGGATAGATTAACACAGGTGTATATGTAATGAAATTTGTGATTAGATTCTTTCGTTTAGAAATAGCCTGCAATGCCGTGCCTGTGCGCAGCCTATATAGGTAACAAGAGAGGGAGGATCCTAAAAGGGGCATTCACTCTATGCTTTGGGCGTGATTTGTTAATCCTAACACTTTTCTACACGTCATAGGCCCTCTTCTTTTTGAATATATCGAGAAACACAGGCCAAACTCTTTTCTTCATTAGGTTTCACGACAGCCAATCGTTTCTCAGTCCTGGCCGAGCTTTTTCGCCTATTTCCCTATTCTCCCCCCAATTCTCAACAACAACAAAAAAAAGAAGAAAAAAAAAATACATCTACACTTTTTTACTCGTATATTTTGCAGATACGAAATGCTGCCATCAGAAAAAAAAAAAAAAAGTGCCGAAATTTTATTCAGCAGTATACCCATTTATGAAAGGATCATTTCAGAATACGGTAGTTCGTTCGATCGATTGCACAAAATAATTTAATTCATCCAGTATATCGATATGATATTATTAAATAATCACTGCATAGAAGTTATAATTGGTAATAAAATATAAACAATTGTTGAAATTAATGTTTGTAATGCTTCGTTGGCTTATGAAAACAATACAGTATAGAATTTTTAAATCTCGTAAAAAAAAAGAGGAATTAAGAACAAAAAAAAAATAAATGATTAACAGAAATTCAAGCACAAAAATTCATTCATTCATGAAAGGCGGATTACTGAATAATCGAATTTTCATTTGAAAAAAAAAAAAGGTACCATATAAAATGAGCGATTATTTAGGCTTTGGTATGCATAACAAAAGCCTAAAACATTAACTGATGAATGAGGTGAGATGGATACAGACACAAAAGCGTTTGCGGTTCGAAGAGATAGGCTAAACAGAAATAAGCACATGTGAAGACAAATGCTTAATACGCTCTCAACCAGTGCTTTGGGCCTCTTAGCCAAGCCTTAGTTGTCCGGCCCGCCCTCTGTCTCCATATTGAGGGTATTGAGTTCCCTCCCTATTTTAATTGACGGTAAATTAGTAAGCACATATCACTTGCCTTGATCACTATTATCATTATCATATAATCATCGAATTCTAATCTAAAAAAAAAAAAAATAACTTTCAAGTAATTAAAGGAAAATTTATAGAATTCATTACAAATTATATTCAATTTCACTAATTTCTGAAAGGAAAAAAATATAAGAATTCCTGTTTGCAATACACTTTTTTTGCTTGCAACTCATTCAGTATTTTTTTATTGCCTCAATGTAGTAAAACAAAGTTAACTTTATTTACTAGGAAACCAAATAAATGTCCCAATTTTTGTTATTGAAAAAAGGGAGCATTTTTTTTTTAAAATTGGCTCCTAATTTTTTTGAATGGCCAACTTTGGAAATTAATCTTTTTATTTGCCTCTGTATATCTTTTTCCTCTTTGAAACGGAAGAAATTGTATCAATGAACAAATGGATAAACTGAAAACTGCTCGTTTCTTTGAATAAATTTTTTGGTTCAATTTTCAAAAATTTTTCCCATTTTTAATTCATCCAAAATAAAAATTTCAATTTAAACGCAACATATAGAAATTTGATAATAATTTTAGGTGTTGTTGCATAAAACATAAAACATGAAATTTGCAAGTTGCTTTCTTTGTAAAAGTTTGGGCTTCTTTGTTAGTTCTCACAAAATTTCCATGCTTGTTTACATAGAATTGCAGTAAGTGAACAAATTTTCAAAATGTAGAATGGATGCCAAAAAATGACAATATTGTTTGTTTCCTGAAAAAAAAAAAAAGTAAAATTCCCATCCTATGCAAGCAAAAAATTTAGCTTATATAATAAAAATGAATTTTTTTTTTTCTTTTTTTTCAAACAAGCTTAAAAATACTGAATGTTGGTGAATTATAAGGAAGAAATCCTAAAAGTAATGTTTAAAGAAGTGTTTGGATCGGATTGGCAAATTAATATTTTTGTTATACCTTTTTTTTTATGTCAAGCAAAATTTTAATTAATGTCTATTTTTGAAGATTTTACAGCAATCCGTGGAATTGTGCGTATTCAACATTTAACCATTATTGAATTCATACGGCTACTTTATGCTGACAATAATTTTAAGTAATCACTTTGCTTTAAATAAATTAAAAGAAGGAATTAAAAAAAAAAAAGAAAGATAAAAATTTGTTGATGAAAGTTGCATACTTTTTTTCTTCCGTTTTTTTTTTTTCCTCGAGAAAATGAATGAAAAAATATTTTTCAAAAAAAAAAAAAAAGAGAAAAAAGAAAAGAAAAGAAAAAAGGAAAATTATTGAATGAAGTGATCTGAATACTTTTTTATGTCACCATTTATGCTTGCTGTTCTTTGGTACTCACATAGCATCAAATAATAATTAAGCAAAAAAAAAGAGAACTATGCAAACAGCATGCATAAATTAGTCACTAAAATTGTTATATTTTATTACTTCTAAAAATATCATTTTAAACTGTGTCATTTCAGACTTATCAATTTTAAAACGTTGTTTTTTTTTTCCAATAGACAAGTAAAATTTCTGGATAAGTTTATCGTGAATATGTGAAATTTGCGTGCTATTGAGAAGTTAAGCGGAAAAAAAGATGAAATTCCAATTTTATAATAAATGAGTGAAAATTTCGAAAGAGAATAAGTTGAAGCATGCTGTTTGTGGATAAAATGAACATTTTAAATTTCATAATGATGCGGGATTCATTTCGTATTACCTATAGAAGATCATCCATAAGGATTTCTGGATGAAATATTTAAGATTCCAACTCTGATCGTTTTCAACTCATTTTCCTTTTATTTTTTACCGACTGATATTTTTGGTCACTTGTCGATTTTCAGTTTTTTAGTCTGCTTATTTTAACAAGTTTTTTGAATACGAAATAATGTTAAGTGTAGTTTTTTTTTTTTCTGTGATTCTGGCAAGACAAATACATGAAATGATAAAATTTCATTGTTCTTTAATACTTCAATAACTTTAAATTTTGTTATTGACAGCAAATTACATGATTTATTTTGCTATAATTATAATTTTCAAATAGGTATAAAATCATCAATTTAAGTTTCATAAATTTTATTCTTATATAGAATACTATCCATTTAAAATTAACTTTAAATATTTAAAACATCTCAATTTATTCTACAAAATTTCCTAGCATTCCTGTTAAAATGAAAATAATTGGTGCAAAGAAAATTTCAACTAATTATCCCAACAACAATAAGAAATATTTGCATACCCATTGAATTCCTAATATTTAATAGTATCAAAAAATAAACTATTTAAGCCTACATAATTAATATATGCAAAAAAAAAAAAAAAAAAAAAAAAAGAAAACCGAAATTTTTATCCTAGATTAATTATAAGCTAAATGTGATGATCGTTTGATCCATTATCGTTTTTTTTTTTTTCCTTTTTTTTCATTCGAACAACCATAAAAATTTAATATCAGTTCATTAGATTTATTCAGAAATATTTGAAATAAAAATTCATATGGATAGTTTTAGTATGATGAAGTTGTGAGAAGATATGATAGGAGGACCACCGTAGTGTTGTTGTTGCATTTTCTGAATTGGGGCGGCAGGCAACGATAATACATAATAGCCGAACGCTTGGTGTTGTCAAATCGTTGTGCCTCATTACACTTGATTTATTTGCTGTCCATTATGTGACGCAATAAATTGTGGGTCCTTAGCTGTCTTCCAAGCAATCAAAGCATACAAATTATCAACATCTTTCACCAAAAATATTTCTTACTGTAACCAATTTCCATTGCAATTTTATTTTTTCATTTTTCTCCTATTTATTCACTAAATAATAATTCATTTTATTTATGTTTTTCTTTTTTTTAACAGTTCAAATTATTTACAAAAAAAATTTTATTTTCGGAATAGGTTCATATAATGGAGTATGTTAAAAATGAAATATCTGAAATTTTCAACTTTCAAATCTTTAATGCTTAATTGTAAGGATTTTATCCGAAAATTTGCATTACATTGCTTGATTAACAACTAACGGTTTTTTGTTGAGATATTTTGATAAGATTATTAAATGATAGCATTAAATTTACTGGACAAATAATCCATTTATCAAGCTGTAGAGCAATATTTTAGCTATGGCTTTCGCAAAAATGTGCTAGTATTGGCCAGTAAAAGGTTAATATTGGTAAATGTTGACGGATAAAAAGGCTTTTTTTTCTGAACCAAATTATTCAAGCAAAAAAAGAAAAATGTTTGATTTGAACAGTGACACTTTTCTATTGAACTAAACTTAGTCCCCAATCTATTTTAATTTTCGAAGTAATATATCAACTAATATATTTGAAGATTCCGTAACTGGTCCAGAGCTTCCTAGTGAATCCTCAGGTATTTTTTTTCATTTCTTAGTAAACCGGAAAGTATAGAGAAAACAAAAATGGATAATTAATAAGGACAGAAACAGTGTCGATTAATTAGCAATAAGATTAATTTGCGTACATTTAAGAAGTCATATTCGATTAACATTTCAAGCTTCCTGTATTTATCGTTTATTCAAACTATTCCGTAAGTCTGGCCGTAAATTGTTGATACGGAGAAATGACTAAGGGAATGAGCGCGGAGTTTAGTGGAGAATGAGGTGGGGAAAAGAGGGAAAGATCAGATGATGGTGTTTCACACAGTGGTGAGTGGCCTATGATATTACAGATCGTAAATCGCGATTAAGCGATAGGTCGTTGTACCCTTGCAAAATGTAGTTTTATGGCCCTCGCTGCAAAACTATTAAAATTTGATTGTACCGAATTCAACAATCCACCAATCCGTAAAGACGTTATTTTTTCAGAAATTATCAAGGCTTCTTCATAAGAAGGCTGTGCCGCCTTTTTCCTTTCCATTTACGAAGCATTTCTTCTGTTGCTATTCGTCTTCTATTAACTTGTTGAATCCTTTTCCGCCTTCTCTATCTATCCTTCAGTGTTATCCTATCATTTTGGCTGGCATGATATAAAATGTTTTTTTTTTTTTTTTTTTTTTTAATTGCATTGCTTTAAATTTTATAAATTAAACATATTTTGCTCCTCCCTTTCATTCCTATTCCACTTCTTCATTGAGCCATTTTCCGGTTTGTTGATGCTTCTATCAATGGCACATTTACAAGCTGTTTATTTTTCGGTAACTTAACACACTTCATCTCATCTTTACCTTCTTTACTACCTTCATTCCTTTTCTCTCCCTCCCAATCCTCCTCTTCTTCCTCATAGTTTTATTAGTGCCATATTATATCTTGCATTACAATCAAGTTACGGTGTCAATGTCAATGAAATGTTTATTTCAAAAATTAAAATGATTGATTGGATTTGAATTACTTAACTCAGTTTAATTTAATTCATTGTCATCAACTATTAATTATAAGGTAAGTTCCATAAGATATCAACAGAACTGTGTAATATCACCGTATGGCCAACAAGTTCATCTGAACTGCAACAATTGTCTATAAAAATTAAGAAGGCATCCAGGGATCATAGTGATAATGTAAGAACATGCTGGACATAGTTTCGGCGATGATCCATTTGAATTAATATTTATTTTAAAGTTTAACTATTTATTTTAAACTGTGATGATTTGAACTACCTGATTTAACCTTAACATAATTTTACATATTTTCTTATAGCATGCAATAATACGCTTTATCTATTTGTACTTCCCATAGTACTTATTTAATCTTTGCTATTCTTAAATATCATCCATCATAAGATTGGATTTCATGAGAACACTATCAACTTCACCAAGCATACATCTTTGGACACGATTTATATGAGCTCAAATAAGCTTCAAATAGTTTTACTCCTATTGTAACCTCTTTTAAATGCTCCAAAACAACTTTTTTTTTTTTTCCTTTCTTCTTTTTTTTTTTTTTTTTTCTTTTTATTTCGAATCCTTTTTGATAATAGGAGAAATTTTCGAATAGCATTTCAGAAGATAAATAAAAGAAAACTTTTGATTATTCTTATTTTATTTGATAAAAATTGAACTTTTATTATCAATTAATCAATTCTGCAAACATTTAATCATTTAACTAAATCCGATCATTATTGAATATATTTCTAAATCACATATTTATATATATATATAGATTTATTTTTGAATCAGTGAATCTATAGACATGTATTACATTCTTGAATCAATTATCTGATAGATAAATATTCTTGAATTAAATATCCGACATATATATATATATATATATATATATATATATATATATATATATATCATTTATTGAAACCATCTGATTTGTCATATAAATATGAATGTAACGTTGGCATTCGATGCTCGTATATCAAAACGATCTTGTGCAATTAACGCATGATGTATACATATTGTGAAGTCGATGAGATAACAAATGTTGATAAGAATGACATGGTGTACTCGCTTCTCTTTTCACCTTCCCCTTACCCTTGTACTGATATATCATATAGCTTCTTCGTCCATTTAATCGGCCATTTCATTTATACATGGGTGCCATCTTGTTGAATTAGATAAATTTTTATTTTTTGCTTCTTATAATTTAATAATTTGTAATTTTTAAATTTTCTTAAGTTTAACTATTTATTTTTATTTATTTTAAAATGTTTTATTAATGGAAATTTAGAGTTAATTGGATTTAAAAAAAAAAAAAAAAAATTGAATAGTTACTGAAATATAAATTTTTAATATTTATTAATAATCTTAAATTTATCATATGTTTTAAAAAAAAAAAAAAAAAGTATAATTAGTTAAGATTATATGCTAAGAAAATAGCTTCTACTCTAATCATTCTAATATTTAGCGTTTAAATTTGCTTAAATATGTATTCATGATAAAGTAGTGAAATTTTTGAGCTGTAATGGAAATAGAAGAAAAAGATAAGGGAACGCTCAGTGATCAACTTTATCGTTCGCATCAACAACAAATAAATGAAGCGGAAGAAGATGAGGTCACTGAAGAGGAAAAGCAATCCGTTGATAAGATGACCCTTCTACATCAAGCATTGTCACAAGCTAGTGTTACACGAGCTAAACGTTGCAAACAGGTACCATTATTTCAGTTTTTTTTTTTTTTTTCTTTTATCATACCATTTACATAATAATATTTTAGTTATCACTAGCTTCGATTATACATTCTTATTTGAGCATAACGATATTGTTGGTTTTCAATAATATTTGTGCGTGATATTTAAGTGTCATTGCTTTAATCCTTTATTAGTTTTACAGCATAAATAAGAAGGTTTAAAACAGGTATAATTAAATCATCAAATTACTTTTATGACTACCGTCCCATTTTTTATTATGCAATTCTATTTTTGGGATAGTTTATATTATCATGACAGGCATATTATTTGTTGTTGCTGTTACTACTGCTTAATTTTTGTAAACTACAAATAGTAAGATTGCAAAGTCCCTTTAAATTTCATTCACTAAAATTCTAATTCTTTTTTTTCATTTTAAAACTAAATATTATTTAAAATTTTTTAAAATAAAATTTAAAGTACTTTTTAAATTTTATATACATATATATATATATACGAAGAATTGCCAAATCAAAGTAATAGAATATCAAAGTGATTAAAGTAATATACAATGAAGATAATTATCAATTATTCTTATCTAATCAATTGATCATTTTTCAAGAGATGAATTATCTCTTTCTCTTCTTTTCCATCAAATATTAGTAGTTTTGTTCACATTTTGAATAGAAATCATTTGACAGGAATAATTTGGCGATTTAATTAAGCAAGTATTTCAACGTAGCCATCCTGAACACCTGATCTTCAGGAAAGGAGCCAGTTTTATGAGCTGTAATTTGTGGTTGTTTAACAATTTACTACACCATGAAGGAAGTACAGCAAGAAGCGCTGTAGCATCATCATCATTATCATCATCATCATCATCATCATCATCAGTAGTTGTATACTTCATTCTACTCTTAACCCTCTTTCACCCCCCCTTCCCTCCCTCCTCCTCCTCACCTTTTTCATATCTCTTCCACTTCTGATCAGCAAACACCCACTTCATACTATTTCCATCTTAACCCACCCTCTCACCTCCATTAAAACCTCTATTGGCGGCACACTTTCATATCTTAAAATTGTTATGTGAAATGAGTGGAACAGCTCCCAAATATACAATTATCAAAGAGATTCTTTCATTACAAACTTCTTTAACTTTCCCATCTCCTAAAGTGAATTTCCGGAGTTTCTAGGAATCTTTCAATCTATTAATAATCGATTATTATCATTTAACAAAACTATTATTGATAGTTCCGATTGTTTATTAATCGGTTATAATAACTATTTCGAAATGTTTAATGTTAGAAGAATCATCTTTTTCGATATTTCTTTCAATTTATTACTTCCGAAAATTTACAAAAAATCACTTCCGGTCGAATATTTTCATGATTAAAAAAGCTTAAATATATATATTTGTATTCGGAGCAACTTAATGATCTTTTTTGAAATGATTAAACCATTCTAAACTATCATTTAATGCGATCGGCTTAATTGTATAATACGTCTTTTCTTATCTCAAATGTTCTCAAAAATTTTTTACAAATTATAATGACACAATTTTTCTGAAATATTGGATGTTAATGAATAGTTAGGTTTCTATCAGGAGTTGTTGAATTTCATTGAAAATTTATTGACGATGATAATTAGGACAAAAATCGCTTAACAAATTAATCTAACGGCCGAATAATTTCTAATGTTCCATATAACCTCCTTTTTTCCATCATTTCTCTTTGTTCTTCTTCTTCTTCTCTTTCTCTCCCTCCCTCTCTCCTAATTTTTATTTGACATTATCATAGTGATGTTATCATAAACTTTTATGCTAAACTGGTTTTAAATAAATTCATAATTTATTTGATATGAAAGATTATATGAGAATCGTGCTGTATTATGACGAATACGTTAAATGGGGGAAAATGACTCAAAGATGTGAAGCAAAAGAAAGATTGGAAAGGAAAAAAATTGAACTTCTGAAGCATTGATATTTTAATTTTAGCCTTTTAACATTTAACGATGCAAATTTTCTCAGTTTACTGTCATTAGCGATGATTGAAATAAATTGATTAAGAAAATTAACTCAAAAATTTTCATTTATTTCAGCAAAGATTAGCATTGTCCGAAATGAAGAAATGTGATAAAAACAACCAATTGCAAGCCGAAAATCGTCCTTTTCAGTTCGTCTGATTTATTTTGTCTAAACTTATTGCTTAAAATTAAAAATACAATTATAAAAGTAAGATGGAAAAAAATTCATTGTAACTTGCAAAATTTTTAATTTAACCTTTCAACCAAAATTTCTTATCATATAGAAGATGATTATTTAAAGTTTCCCAAAATCAACTGATTTCTTTATTGATTCCCTATTTAAAGGTTTCTACTAATTTTCTGACTCCAAGTTTACGTTTTAATGAAATCAAAATAACTGACGAGTAAGAAATTGGTCATAGAAAATGTTATGCTTCTAGAATTTTTCCAAATAAATGCAATCGTGATATTATATGATCTGTAGAAAAGGAGCAAGATGTATTTTCCACATTATAATTTAATTGCTACGATTGGAATTACTTATAGTTCAGTTATAAGATATGATATGTCATCGTGTTTTTTTTTGCACATGTTTTTGAGAATAATTATAACATGAGATTAAGAATATCTTTACTTTTGATATATAATATAATGCATTAGAGTTCAACAATATGATCAAAAAATTTCCGGGAATTTCTGATAATCATCCAGTAATGCATGATCCTTACAAATAGATCATCGATTAATTTTTGAATCTAAAGAATAATTACATACCTTTCGGAGTTTCGACAGATTTCCCCTGATGTTCTTGAATGTGGAAATAAAAAAAAAAAAAGATCGATCGATGGCCTGTTTTGTAGCATTGTGGTGTGTTGTCGTACGTTATTCATATTTCTGTGTATTTTTCATTTACAGGTCAAGTAGTCCAACGGAAGAAACATTTCACGAAACCGGTGAATTCATGGAGGCATGCTCATCGGCAATCAAAAATCACAAATTATTTCCCATTGTTGAAGTTGGCTTTTTTTTGATTTCAAATCATTTGAAATTTTCAAACAACATCGATAGTAATAATAATGAGAAATAAGTGAAATATTAATTAATTTCATCGTGTTCTTTCGATTACTTTAGCTAATGTCAAAAAAATGTGAAGCAGCGACGCAGAATCTCTCAGAAGCATCATTTACTATGGATGACGTTTTTCAGGTAAATTCTAATCAAAATCCAAATAAACTTATTAACAATTCAAACTATTTAATACTTTTAAAAAAGTGTTCTTTTATGTAGTACCAGGACTATACGCTATGTTGACCTATTTTATTTTACTGAGTTAGTTTATGATAATGACCTTAACAGTTGTTCTTATCCTGATCATTTCTTTGCTTGTATAACATTGTATAACGTATTTATTCATTTGCGACTTTTTTAAAATTAGAATTCGAAAAAATTTAAAGAATCCATTTTAGCTGAATATAAAATATGCAAAATGATGAAATATTTTCGAAATTTATCCATTTTACAGCAACTGGCGGAAATGACATCGAATGGTGATGGAACACTGGGAAACAGTGAGCTTGATATATTTTTAATTAATTCTATAATCATGCTTCGTTTACACTTATTAGAATTGGAGAAAGTTGCTGAACTATGCGATGATTTCAAAACAAAATATTTGCGTAAGTTAACAATTATTTGAATATAACTACATCAAGATAATATTCATTCACGAATAATAGTAATAAATTGTTCGGTCATAAAAGTATTAAGCTGTTGACTGTTTAACAATAAACAAATTAAATGATTGGTTTTCAAGAATACTGAAATCGTTCGATCTCATTCGGTTACTAATTTTGCTGAATTATTAAGACCGTAGTTGAAATCATTGTAAAATTTTGCGGATGATTTTAAAAAATTCTAATAGTTCCAGATTAATTTCTTTCGCTTCACATTATTCAAACTAAATATGAATTTTGAAGGTAATTACTGTTGCAATCATCTATTTTAGAAACGCTGAGGAAGAAAATGACCCAAGAATCAATGATTGGATATAATGGTGATAGCGATGATGATTTATGCAATTCGTCTCCAGAACTATCAGAACAGGTACACAATACGATTATAAATTTGAGCATAAGTATTTTTTTCAAAAAGAGTGTTAAGTTTAACTCACAAAAATTTGCAGAATGGTATCAGCAGTTTTGTAAGTGAAAAGTGATACAAGTTATCAAAATTAGTTTTACATGCTTCGTAGCAAAAATTTACTTCTGTTTAAGTTTATCAGTTTATTATCATCCAAATATACTTAATTTTAGTCGAAAAATCGAGCAGGACAGCAAACGGTTGCAATGATGTCTACATCAAAAGGAATGGTAGATATTTTTAAAATTTTTATGTTTTCAAACTTTTCTTTCTTTTGTTACCGCTAAAACAAATTTGAACTCTTTACTTTTTTCAGCTTTCAATACCGCTTTGGAATGCGATCGCTTCACATTCGTCATCAGTGCAAACTTCGCTATCACAGCAGAAAATTTCGGAATGTTGCTCATCTTCCACCATTCCAAATTCAGAGGTTTAATTCACGTATCAGTTTTCGTTTCGATCGATTAAAATCACTGAAATTTTCAATAGTTTCGAATTTTGCTTATTTTTTCTAGAAAAATAATGCGCAAGAATCAGGTGAAGAAGATAGCTCTGATCCAAAACGGAAAGCTCAATTGCCAGCAAAAGCTGTTGAAATGCTCAAAACTTGGCTATTTTTGCATTCGTCCGTAAGAATTCACTGCTGTAGATAAAGTCATATAAAGTAGACAAACAGAAGATTAGGATAATTAGTGGATCATTTTGTTGCTTTTGTCTTTCCTTCTTATAAATCAGTAGTGTATGATGTGATTAATTAATATTCATCAGATAATTCCAATGCAAATTGCAATCCTGAAAGAAAACCTTGGATATATCGGCTCATTTTCTAGCATCCATATCCGAGTGAAAAAGAAAAAGCGATGCTATCACGAGAAACCGGCTTACAAATGGTTCAAATCAACAATTGGTAAATTTCGAAGCAGAATGTTCGTTTCATAAAATGCACAATCTAATTCAAATCCTTAGGAGCATATAAATCAATGTTCCGTCCTTAAGGATTTTTTCCTGATACTTTCGCATACTGTTTAAAGTTTGAAAGCTTAATTATTACAGGTTTATCAATGCTCGTCGCAGGATATTAATACAATCAAAAGAAAGCCCTGATGTGGATTTCATTCAGGAATCAAGTTCTAATATGGATTACGCACTCATTCCAAAAAGGATACGTAGGTTAGTTGTCAATTTTTACAGAATTTTCAAAAGAATCTTAAGATTTCCAAAGTGTTTAACATTGAATGTTTTATTCTGACTTGACGACCATTTGACCTTTAATCTATATTGCTAATTTTCATTTCCAAGTTGAAAATAAAATAATGTCAGTAATAATCAGCATATATCTTTGACATTTGAATCCTCCACATTGTATCTCTCATTCCTCTCTTCTTCTTCTTCAACTTGAATTAAAAGTGCCTTTAAAGTGGGTAGAATGAATGCTTTTGATTGTTTCATGAAATATAGGTCATATCAAATTAATTACAAGGTACGTTTCCTAAGGGACGGGTGCATGTACGATTTCTAGTTCATTAATGGTTTATTTTATTCCATTGTAATTGTAGAGCTCATTTGTTAAACACATATGTAATTTTTCAGAACGTAACAATCATGAAATTCAGAATGAAGTTTGAAGTGATAATTATGGACAATCCTTCAATCAATGTGATTCGTATATTTTAAATTTAAATCTCATTCGTTGTACGTTTGTTGCAACATATGAATATAGCTATGGTATCAATATTGACGTTTTTCAGTGAATCCATCATAGGAATGATTTTTTTTACTAATTCATTTTATTATCATCATCAAGCTGATCTCATTGTTGGAAGGATTCAAAACAGTTTCAAGAGATTGGTAATGATAAAGAATGGATTCACTGATTCATTTTCTACTATTACTTTTCTGTTTGAAAAAAAAAAGTTTTCCTGTATCATAAAAACCATATTAGCTGAATTCCTTTAATTTCTATATGTGTTTTTGTGTTTTTCTTTCTTCTTTTTACTAACCAATGTATTACTTTAACATTTTCTTATTTCAGGTTTTTAATTTTTTGGGAATGAACTGTAAATTGACATATTTTCATGTACAATTTCACTAAATACTACTACAGTTGAATGGGTACTTGCAATATCAAACAATATTTAGGCATATACGTTAAAAGGACTGAAGTGAAATTCTTTTTAGAACTAACAGTTTCTCATGAAAAATTTAACCTTATACATCCTCCAATCAGTACCACTTTCTTTATCCTTGTGGGTACAAAGAAATGAGACTTTTTAATATCCTGAAAATATATTGTCGCTGAGTCGTACTAATTACTGTTTATCACCTCAAACTGTATCACTTCAGTGTTAAAATAAAATGTGATTTATTCAACAAAGACGACAAGAGAAAAAAAAAAAACAACGTTCTACGAAGAGGCAAAGTTGAGTAGATAACTATTTAGTCTGTGAAATCAAAATTATTGCTAAAACGGGGAAAGGGGTAGTAAGGTGGCAGTAAATTGAGGAGAAGTGGCATTTTAAATTAAAAACAGTTTGTAAAAAATAATTCTTTAAGTTAATAATAACAATATGTTGTTGAATCCATCTGATTTTTTAACGCTTGTTGACTTCTGACTTCTTTTCGAAAAATAATTTTAGCTGTTCAATCGAACCTAACTGAAATAATTTCATAAATCATTTCAACAATCATAAATTATCGTCGGCAAGATTTTTACAACAATCAAACACTCAATTGATAATTAATGAATTGTTTTTACCTCTTTTGCTTCTAACATGATTTTATCGTCTTCATGGTACATTTTCGTTACATTAATTTTCATATCAGATGTTTCCTGCACTTTCGATATTTCTTCATCACTCATTGCAACTGCAAAAAAATGCTAATGAAGTATTAAATCGGCGAAATTAACTGGATCGATGCATATCCCTTTTTGCCGAAGACAAAAAATGAAAAAATTGGACCTGTAAATTTTTTAATTCATTGTTCTTTTGAGAAACTAACTTCTCTTCGCATGATTAGCTGATACTATCTTTGCGAATTTGTCATGTTTGAATTTTTGATTAACTTCAAAATTTTGCCTTCTTTGTGAAGCTGTTACATAACCCGCAATAATTTCATTTTGCTGTTCCATTATAGAGTGCTGATTTTCAATGTTTGTTTTCTCACTCTTTTCCGTTTCATTTGTCTAAATAATTTAATGTATTTATTATTTTTAATTATAGTTTTTCCATATTTGACCAATTAAAATGTGATAAAGAAATTGAAACATAACATACTATATATGTTTTATTACACGCTGGAAGGTGTAAGTTGCATTCGAGATGAAAAATGAGTTGAGATGAAAAATTGTTTCAGTAATTAAAATATAATTTTGCGTATATCCAGTTCCAGTTAATGGTTGGTAATAAGCGTTGGAGGTTAATTTAAGTCAAAAAAAAAAAAAATGTTCAATTTAGTTATTGCAGTTTTTATCAAATATGAAAATAATGACAAAAGTAAAATTTTGAGTGGCTCAAAACGTCTAAAATACGCCTTAAAGTTGTTCAAAAATCTTTTACACATGAATCGAAAATGTAAAAAGGCTAAAACGTTAGAATTCTGCTTGATTCATAATAAATTTACAAATTTCAATTTATGCTCTTTAAAATGGATTGTTGAATAAAGATCATTTCCAAACCTTCTTCACTGTTAATAGATTATGTTTTAAAAACATTTTTGTTCCATCTGATCCATTGCTCTTTGTCCACAATTTCACATATTGGCGAACATTTCTGACTACACGAATTGAATTGAATTTTTCATTATCTGAAAAGTTAAATTTAATTGATATTGTAACGATATTATCATCAATAGCTACTATTATGTTTATTGTTTTGTGATGAAGAATGCCCAGCAATATATTTCTTCTTATCAGAATTAATTTTTTGCGGATCAAAATATATGCGTCATACCTGTTGTTATCTGTAAACCATATTCAACCTTAACATTTAGCCTTTATCTTGTACGTTGTTTATGTTTCTTTAAAACTTTTTCGACTATTGTAATCTTTCAATACCCATCTTAACCTTTCTGGAAACATAAATGCTGAAAACAACTTTTCTGAACCCATGATTTTCAGAAACTTGATAACTACTTCCATCAATAATTCAAATATAAATTGATTAAATTTATTTTTTTACCGAAAATATTGCTACCAACTCATATCATTTTCCAACTATTAATGTCGTACTAACAGATAATCTATTTAACATTGATACCATGATCATTCCCCGAGAGAACATTGCATGATCATATTCGTCATATACTGAATGATAGATGAATTTTTAATGAACCATATTTAAGTACAGTTTTTCCAATTTTATTTTCCTGTCAACTACAAATTTTAAATTTTTAACTTATTTACAAAAAATGGAAACCTTCTTATGTGTTTTCATTTTGGCTGATTTCTTTACACTCATTTTCCTTATAGATTCGTACGTTTTCAATTTTGTTCTATAATGTTTTTTTTTTTTTTTTTTTTTCAATTCTCATGAATTTGTTCTGATCATCCGATACTACATTAATTTCAAATGGTATTTAGTCGAGCATAATGTATTATGCATGTTTATTTTTGGGATTCTGATTATCATCAGAATTTGAGATATCTGCAACAGTTCCAAGGATTTAGGTAAGATTTGTAAAGATTACTGATTGATATGATTTAATGAGTTGATTTTAAAATCTTTAATAAAATAACCTCACATATATCACGCTTCTTGTGGTGTTCATTTTTGGCAAATAATTTTATTGGTTTATATTTAATTTCCCTTCCAGCAATAATAATTGGATTTGTATTTGAGCAAAAGAATAGTTTCGGGTTTATTATTTGCATATGGTACTTCTTTCTCTGAACACAGAGTTTCTAAAGATTCTTATCAAATATATTACTTTAACTATTCTTGAATTCAGCTAGCTTTTTAAATTATTTTTTACGAAAAATTTCAGAAAATTCTTGAAAAATAGTTAAACTTCCTCTTATTGTTTTTGTTTCTCTTTTTTTTTTTGCATTCATACTCTATTTTATGAGTATTTTTTCTATCTGTTATTTGTTTTCCTTTCATCTATTGACAACCATTAAAATAATTTAAAAAATTGTTCTAAAATCTGCATACTTTTTTTAGAGTTTATGAGTATCAAAATAATTCTAAAATTCATAAAAAAATACCAGCTTTTGGAATTTGCAATTCATTTGTTCCATCATGAATTTGTTGTTTCTTCATAAACTGAAAGCTTAAATTCAATTTTCTTTTTATTTTCAACAAATTTCTTGACCGGTGTTTGTTGTCGTAATCTTTCTTTTTTCCCTTTTTTTTTTTTTTTTGACAGTTAATGCTTATTTAATTTTCATACATTGAAAATGAAATCACGTGAAGCATAGAGGTTTCTGGTAACATTAAATAGTCTTCATATGTTTCATTTTAATTCATTTACCTTTGTGTTGTTTGCAAACTTCGTAAAATGTACTCACCTCATTTTCTTCCATTCTTGTATCTTTCTTTGCTGCAATAAAAGTTTATTACTTTAAAATTTCAAATAAATGCTATTTTTTTTGTCCATAAATCTTTCAGACAAAAATTTAAGCAATAGAACATCTGTGCAAATTTTGTCAAATTGAATGAAAAATTTTGTGTTGACAGCAATTTTTTTTCTTGTTTGAAAAACCATTTGATTTATCAAATGATTTTGTGAAGCACCCAATTTCCTGATTACTTATCTACATCGAATCTAATCACTCTTATGATAAATTACAATTCGATTCCAGCAATTTACAATTTTTGCGGAAAATTTTAAAAAAAAGATTATATTTTCTCAAATTTGTCATTTAATTAAGATATATTAGAGGGAAACAGTGTCAAAAATGAATTAACAATACGCTTTGATAAATTTCTTTGAAGTACTAACAGTTCTAATTAGTGACTGTATCAAAGAAATGATAGCTTACGTTAAACGTAAAGGTTTGATGAATGGATAGTTTTGTAATCATTCATCAGTATTTGGTAAGGTTAACAACGCAAGAGATGTGTCAAAATGAATGACTGAAATAAAATTGATGTTTGAAAGCTATAAATTTGAAGAAGACGGAAACTTTTCAGAACTTGTTTTAAATTTTATCAGAAATTTACTTGAAGATAGATTTGGATAACTTTTTTCTTTCCGTATCATATCGTTAGGTTTTTCCGTTTGACTTTCCTGATGTTTTTTGAATTTTCTTTCATTCAATACTTCGATGGATTCCAATTCTTGCTTAATCTGGAAATTGTTTCTATTAAATGGGTAAATTTATAAAATATTTTAACAAAAACTAGTCAAAAAAGTGCCTAGATCAAGTATAAGCCTTCTTCGAATGATTAATTGTTTCAACTGTATGTCCCTTAAAAAAATTTTGTTAAATGACTAATAAAACTCCTAAAATAGCTGAAGCCATAGTGATTATTTATCTGTTCTCAATTACTAAGCTAAGAAAATGCATAACAAATTTGTTCTAATTTTGCATTTTTCATATCTTTGAATATATATTACTTGGATAAAATTTTGGAAATATTTGTGATTAGAAAAATTGAAAAAGTTTTAGGCATTCATCCAAAAAGTATTAAGATTGTTTGATTGATAATATGGTAGCACTCATTCAAAAATCATGAGATAATGATGTTGGAAAATTAATAAGTTCCTTAATACGATTAAGTCCTTTTTTATTTATTTTTTTGATTTCATATTTTTTCTCTGTTATAAATTAAAATCAAATTGAATGCTTAATGTAATTCAATTTTTAATCAGTTGCTTCCATTAATTTGAAAAGAATAACAAGAAAATGGAAAAACTTATGGCTTTTCTATGTAATCTGTAGAGATATTACTTGAATGATATTTTCTTTGTAAATCATATAGAAAGGATTTGATTCATTTCAAAAGAAATAATTCCATTTCGAATATAAATGTGTACACTATTTCGTGATTTCATTTTTATCGTCCGTTGCAATCAATAAAACTTTATATTAGCGAATTGAGCAAATATATATTTTAGTTTTTCTCAAGAACGGAAGTAAAGGATTGATGAAATTTAGATACACATAAATAAATCAAGGAAAACTGTATTCTTTTTTCTTTCTTTCCTTAGTTGAATTTTGTGCTTTCACTTTTACTTCTATGTTTTATTAAATTTTTTAGATATAATTACAATGGTATAATTAGCAATTTAACTTCCACAAATAACTTTTGCCATAAAAATACGTGAAAGTTATATTGATAGAGTGAAAAAATGATTAATAATGCTATCAGTCGAAAATTTTCGAAAACCTAAAATTAGAAAAATTTTAACGTGCAGAAGATAGATTTTTGTGTTATATAATGAATTGTGATATTGGCAATATGTATTAAAATTTTAAATTACAGATTTGCGGGAAAAATCTTTCATATCTCCAGTTTCAATATTTTTTTAGTTTCATTATGCTAAAGAAGTTATTTAAATGAATGACTTCATCATACATTTCCTCAAAATTTTTATAGAAATTATTTTTTTGGTAGTTTTTTCTAAAAAATATCGAGTCACAATAGTTACGACTAAAAAATTCATCACTTTAACATCTTTAAAAATATAAAAGGGCAAAAAATTCCTCGAAATGTCGTTAGAAGAGAAAACATTTCTAAGATTTCGGTGGTTATTTTCTGACTTAGACAATTATTATTATTCCCAATATATTACCCTTTCTCTAAATTTGCTGTATTTAGGTAGTAATAACTTTCTAGATTGGATTGTTCTCTTTCTTTAAATTTTTTTTTAAGCAAAAACTTTGTCTTTCATTAAAAAAAAATCCATCAAAATTTGATATTAATTATACTTCAAATTAACAAAGCGAATGTATAGTCATTGAAGTTGATTTTTAATATAAGTAATTCTGACATAGAATATTCTTAGAACACTTCCTAATTATAATGTTAAACAAAGAAAAAAGTGATTGATGAGGTTTTTTTTTATTAAAAATCGCAGACAAACCTTAATTAAGACATCGCTAATTACTTACTTTCTTTTCGTTAATTTGTTGATCATTAAAATCACTATCGCTTTATTTCAAAAAGTCCTTCACAAGCTGATCAGCTTGTGAATATTAGGCAATAGTTATGAAATATATTTTCATTAATTAAAAGACAATGAAATTTCGACAGTTTCAAATTTTATATTTTACGATTTATTCTATCTTTCTATCTCTCCCTCTTTCTCTCTCTCTCTCCTAAAGTCAATTATAGAATCAGTGAAAACTGGATAATCTGAAATACAAAAGCCAAAATAACTGCCCCCTAATTAAACGAAATAGCATGACTTTTTTTCTTCATTAAAATGCAAATAAATTTCTTTATCCTAGTCCACTGGTAACATCATGAAATAAAATTTGTACTGAACAACCAGTTAATTCTAAATGATCCTGCTTCTTGATGTATTATCCATTTCATATGTAATTAAAAATTTTTAAGAATGATGATGATGATAATGTTAATTGGTGATCATAAACATCATACAATATAGGCGTGAACAACAAATGATCGATTCTGATGCAATCGATATTTCAAATATCACCTCAATATATTTTAAGCAATGATATATGAACAAACCGTTACAGATTCCCCTGATTTTTTAAGATTCTGCTTGGCATTGTTACCATTCTGATGTTGTTGTAAATGTGATACATTACTATCCATAGCATGATTTTCTTCTGCTGAAGTTTGAAAAAGGTGATCATTTGTTAATAGAAGAAATCGATCATCTAAAATTAGTTTATTTTTTCTTAGAAGCTCACTTTTCACTTTGCCTTCAAATCTTTAATTACACATTTTGGAATTTCATTTTTATTTCGAGTTTTTGAAAAAAAATAATGGTTTGGATTGCATTCACATTATGTTGTAGCATTTAATTTTCCTCACTCTTTTAAATTTCACTTATTGTTCCTTTTTTATTTTTGTCTCCTAAATGTCAACGTGAATCATTTTTTTTCTCCTTTCGTAAATTTTATTGGAAATTAGTAATATCTTATTTTTATGACATCAATCACTGTCGCAACCTCAAATTAACCTTTTCTTATCATTTAACCCTATAGCAATAAATATTTATCTAATCGATGCGAAAAAATTCTTAGTCTGGAAATTACAAATCGATTTATTTTTGCTTAAATAATGATTTACTTCAATTTGAACTAATTTTTTACTGAATATTATAAGATTTAACAATCATTTATTTGCTTTTATTCTAAAATTTCAGAAAAATTTTACATTACCTATTTATTATCTTCTATATGTATTTATTGTAGGGCAAAATGTGTTCCATTTTAGGGAAATAAATAGTCGAATGTTAAATTCATTTCATTATAGCATCGATACTATGAATTCAGGAGCAACTTATTGACTAATATATGGAATATTTGATTAATACTTAAATTCTATAACTGCATTATTGAAACAAAAATTGACTAGAAAAAAGCTAGAACAAGGAGTTATTTGTCCTTTACTTTGTATTTGTATTATTCAGATTAATTGATATAATGCCATTTATCTTGCTATTAAATGAGATCTTCATCAGATTGTTACCATTAATTACTGCAAAAATACTTGCGAAAGATCTAAACTGTATTAAATATTCATCTAAAGATAATTTCAACATATATATTTTAAAATAGTAAAAAAAAAGTAAAATTTTAAGTGTCACATAACATTCTGACGAAATTTTCTTGTTCATTGTACATTTGCATGTATTATACAGTGGAATGCTTCCTTTTTTTTTTAAAATATCGCAATTATTAAGGATGAGAAAAAATAAAATTGAACATTTCAATGAAAAATCGTTCTTTAATTAATCGATTTCGATATATTAAATATGTCAATCTCAAAAATTTGAAAATTTATCCCATTTATTTGCTTTAAAAGAAATTATGCCTACGGTGCTATTTCAAACTAATAAAATAGTAGCAATTATGTAATGTTTGAGAAATACTCATTTAATTAATAGCTCTAAATTGATATTCGTCAACATATAGTGGAAATTTTATCATTTTTCGAAAATCTTGTTGTACTAATACAGGTATTATATGAGGATGATATGAATGTAAATATTTTGCTTGACAGAGTTTTGCATTATGAGTTAATTTTTGAACAACGGGACAAAATATTAACAGTTAATTAAGCTAGAATGGATATTTTTGAAACTTACAGTATCGAAGATAAGATAAGGGAAATATTTAATTTTCAACAGTTGTACAACATTTTCTACCCTAACAAGAAAGAAATGTAAGGTAATTTTTTTTCGTCCTCTCTCTCTCTCCCCTTCTCTCTTTCTAGAAATACTATCATTGGGTTGGAATATAAATTTCTGAGAGGGAATCAATGATTAACTAGTTCGTTTTCATTTTAAAAACTGTAATAATTACATTTGCTTTGCTCTTTTACTTTAAAAAATTCATATTGTCACACTGTAAAGAGAAATAAATGCATCCTAAAGTGATGAAAATTGTTGCAAAGTAAAAGGTGATAACAATGATAAAATACGAAAAAGGGAAATTCTTGTTGATAAATATGATAAGAGAGAACCTTTAGTTGTGCAGTGAACGCTTGACAAAAATTTCACAGGTGGTAAATAGATGGGTGCTGCGAATATTTGACTGAGTAGGTCTGGAAAATATTGAATTTCAATTGATAATTAGAAGAAGTTTAGCTAATTTTCGTCGAACAAAATATTAGAGAAAATTGAAAAGTAAGGCGGAATAAAATGTCAGCTTGAATTTTGGAGTCATAAACTTATCAATGATGGTTTAAAATAACGCAGTTGAAAATTCAAAGTTTTTTTAGTTTTCGGTTCTTCATCAAAAATTTCCCTGTTTTAAATTTTAAATAATTTTCGACATTCTTTTTTCAAGAAATCTGTGTTCCTAACACAAATGAGGTTAAATAATTATTCGTGGTTTTCTTCTCGCACGTTTTTTGAATTTGTAATTAATGACGTCAAGTTCATATGGTGATCAATTAATTTCACTGATGTACTTTTCAAAACATATTAGTAACACTCAGTAATACTGGGAAACAATGTCTTAATTACAGAAAAGACATACCATCAGTTTCCATATTTGCCGTTATTTTTACTGGTTTACCTGAAATATGACTTACCTAGATTAACATCGAATAAGAATATATTTAACATCAATCATTCATAATAAGATAAGCATACGATTATCACGATAAATGTTATAATGTATTTAATCGATAATGTTATATACAAAGTTAACCGAAATAAAGATAAGAAAAATGATGGTGGACTGAAATACTAAAATTTAAAATTAGTTGTAGGAAAAATAAGTAGCAATTATTGTAGTGATAACGGGAATGCTTGATATAATGTAATGAAATTTTTGTGAAAATATCTGTAAACGGAAGAACAACTGGAGCCATAACTACATAAATTTGTAATGCATGTGATAAAGTGCTAAACAGTGAAGTTTATTAAACTTTGATCCGAAATATCGATTAAACCATCCTAATTAATATGTGGTAAAAAAAAGTAATTTTAAATTGTAGGAATTTTAAATGAATTTCATAGTAATAGTTCAGTTAAATAAGCAAATGATGGTATTCTACTATGTAATGATACTTTAATTTATTATTTCTATTAAATTTATTTGTTCATTTATCAAATAAATTATGCTTTATCATAAAACATAAACATGTGCATTGTGATTATAGCTATAACAGATAATTGAGCAATATTTACTAAAATTATTGCTATATTTCGAGAAACAAACTATTTATGTACAACAATTTTAATGTTAATTTTAAATTACACTACAACCTACTTTCAATCAATAACGGACAGAAACAAAACTTCATCTTATAGCATTTTTTTTTTTTTTTTCTTTTTTTTGCATTTATTCAATTATTGAGCATTTTTGACCGTAGAATGCTTCTAAACCTTGTACCATACTACTCGTTTAATTGCTTTGTGCATTTAATTTGAAATATTACAATAAATTGCTTTATTATTATTATTATCATTATTACAACATAATTAAAGTTTGATATAAAAGATGGAAATTATCAGTATAATGAACTTATAAATATACAATAATAAGGAAAGAATGGTGAAAGAATGTCACGAGTTAAATGGAATGAAGAATGTTTTATAAATATTATGGAAAGAATAAATGTGAGACGATCGTACTCACCCCTTGTCATTTGGATGATTAGTATTATTTGCTAAAGTAGTTTTAGTAGTTAATAGTTATGGTCAATGATATGAGAAATCTGTCATCTAAGAAGAATGGAACAGAGAGTAGAAGAATGATGATAAGAAATAATCAAATACAGTTTTTTTTTTTTTTTTTCTTTTTTATCAATAAATATTATATACTTTTTTATCAGTAAGTATTATATGTTCTTTTTTTTTTTGCTTAACGCACCTTTATATTTCATTTTTCCTTACATTAATATTGTTTACAATCAAATCAACAAATATTGCATTTTAATTTCAAATAAAGTATGGGTTTTTTCTTTTTTTTTTTTTTTTTTTGGAATGATATGATAATCAAAATGTCTTGCTTAATTCAGTTAAAAACTTGAGATGATTTACAAGTTTCAAGACTATTTGTTGTTGTTGCTGTTTCTTAAACTTTTTTTTCTAATACGAAATAATTTTTATACAGAAATTCCTGTTTAAAATGCATGGTAAGTGTCTTTAATACTAACACTTTATGTTTTTCAGCATCAACATTACCTTTAGAAAATAAAATTCTTTAAAATTTAAGAAAAAAACAAATAAATTTATCATTTTTGCTTAAATACGATGGATTATAACGATTTTAACTGAAGCATTTTTTAAAAAATTTAACAGGTATGCTTTTTATTTGTCCTCATAAGATGTTAGTTTCAAGACTATGAAATAAGCAGTAACTTTGTTAATTGAGCTACAAACATCAAATTTTCATTTAATTTTATTTAAAACTAACCTAAAATCAATTAAAATGATTCGATTTTCAGTCACACTAAAATTCTAAAAGATTCCATGGACTGTTAAATATAATGTATGCATGATTATTGTTCAAATAAAAATATCTCATTTCTCCAAATTTTGCAGTGTTTTAATTCGTTTCGTTTACATATCATTTTCATGCTAATTGAAAATATGCCTACTTAACAAGAAAAATGATAAGAAATGTTTACATTTATTCGAGAAAAACATTCATATATTTTGTTTTTTTCTTAAAAAAAAAAAAGAAACAAACCACATTTGAATCATAATTCATACCATATGATAGATGGTAATTTTTTATACAACATTATAATTTTTCATACCAAATATGATTTTTTAACAATAGGCAAATAAACCTTCAGCTATTGTTAATAGATAGATTGTAATTTCTTACTTAGCAAATTTTACTGGCATTTGGGACAGTGTTAATATCTACCAATAACAGTCAAATAAATTATGAAGTTAATTTATTCTTTCAAGTTGTCAGTTTTAAATCAACAAAATAAATAATAAATTAGAACTAGCAAAAATGATCGAATGCATTTTGTGCAAAATTAAGTCTTTGTCTACTTTAGTAGCCACATTTAAATATCATAATAGATAATTGGTTAAATTTCAATAAGATAAAATGTTGAATTTCGTATGAGAAACTGGAACCAAAACTTTTCCCAACAACACAATGCCATGTGGGACCAAACCTCCTTTCGAATTCTTCCTTGATATAAAAGGCCATGTCCTAAAATCAATTATTAGAACATCTATTTATAATTTTCATAGTATCAAATTTTCTGGTTGAAAAGTGAGCGAGGTAAAGAAATTTGAATTGAAAATTTGATAGTAAATTAAATAAATGTTGGAATTGCTAATTTGTTAATCTTCTTCTAAAATACGATTATTCCTTATAACTTTTTCGATCTAAAAGTTTTATCATTGGCAATACTTGAAAATTTAACTTGGAATTGAAACAAAAGTAACTGTGTAGTTGTCAAAATCGTGACAACAAGATGACATTTGTCGAAAATAAACATAGAAATGTGAATTTATTTGCAATAAATTATTTAGATAAAGAACACAAGAATTAAAGAAAATAATCACTTTATCGAGTGCATATTGTTTTTGTGCTTCCAGCGCAATTGTTATACTTTTCTGGACCATTTCTGATTCCATATCTGTTTCTTTCACTTCCATTTTGTTGCTGATCATATTTCCAGTTTTTTACTAAAATTTATCATATGAAAACTTTGTAAATTTTGTTAAAAATGAGCTGAAGGAAACAAATATGTCTTAATTAGAATGAACTACAGTACTAGCTGCGTTTTTTTCATATGTTTCAGTGGTGAAAATGAGCTAAATATCACTTTAGGGATTGAAATTCCTAGATATTGTCGAAAAATATTGGGTTTATTATCGTTTCTGAATACATTATAAACGCTCGAAAATCAATTAGTTTTCTAAAATTGACGAGAAATTCGAGTTCGAAAAATTTTTCGAAAGTTCTAAATTTTGAAAATGTCTCGTAATATAAATCGAAACAAGTCAATTATTCAAGGATATATGAAAAATTGAAATCCACATTGGAAATGGAATTATGACCAAAAAAAAAAAAAAAAAAAAAATGATTGAATCAACTGAAAAAGCTCAGTGTTGTCAAACAAAGCAGACATTCATCAGAAAATGATTACAATGATAGCGATAATAACATAAGAGCACAATAATAGTAAAAATAGTAACAATAATAGCAGTAATAATAATAATAGTAATAATAATTAATAATAATAATAATAATAATAATAATAATAATAATAATAATAATAATAATAATAATAATAATAATAATAATAATAATAATAATAATAATAATAATAATAATAATAATAA
>JABVXV010000414.1:0-48326 GCA_013365325.1 Dipetalonema caudispina | reverse complement strand
GACTTTATGGCGGAATTTGTATCGTGAACATAGACTATGCTTCATTTCCAGATTCTACTACAAATTAGAAAAACATCACTCCATCTGATGTCAGTTGATAATAATATGCTCCCATTTGCATATTATTGCTAGCATCATCGTGAATTCATGAAGTACAGGACAGGTAAGATGTATATTGTACTGTATGTAAGATTTAAATTTTTAATTTCTTAAAGAATTGTATTGGATAAAGTTGTGAAATAAATGGGAATTGTTGCATATAATTTGCATTGCACGTATTGACCAAACTGGTAAAGAATGCATTTTTCTTTTTTTCTTTTCTTGTCCATTAATTACATATGGATAATTTTTGCATTTGCAGATTTACGTTACGAGTATGAAACAAGAAAGATGATAATGAATTCTGCATTGTAGCAAGAGATCTGATAATTCTTTGTATACCTCAAAACAGGCCGATTAATATTTCACAGTTGACCGATTACCATTGAATTGGTCAGTTGTATCATCGCTGGTTGTGAATGGGATGAATTTTCAGTAAATTATGTTCTGATGGTTATAACTTTAGTTATATTACTCTTTCTTGTTTATAATCATTGTATTTATATAGTAGTGCTGGTTTTTTTTTTTTTTCCGGGATACAATTACTCAACGTCGTTTGGATAATTTGTATCCAATTTTGAAAAGAAATTATTTTAGAGGTGATAATAGAATTGAGTAGTAATATCAAAGATACGATGGTATCAATGGCAAGTGTTCAAGCAGAGATGAATATTGATAGAGTGAAGACAAGAACTGTTGAACAATTGATTGCACCATTAATACAGCAGGTAACATTTTTTTTTTTTTTTTTAATCGTTTTAGAATTAAATCTGTAACAAAAATTTGTATTGCTAAATTATGCATGCATATATTGACCAAAATCTGAACTTTTGCAATTCAATTTGTCCCAAGTGATGCCTTTTTAAGACTTGTGATAATTTCTCAACTCGTAAATTATTCGATCTATTTATCTTACTAGAGGTGTAGCATGTTTGGATACCGTTAAATAAATGTTAATGAGATGATAAGTCATGTTTTAGTACAAGGATTGCCAAATGTTTACATACATTAATTCATATTTATACTATATATGGTGTAGAAGTGAAAGAGCTGAGCAGTAGCGAACAATTGTTACAGGTGACAAGTTTAACGAATCCAAATGGTATGCATTCGTTGAAACGTAGTGGGAAAAGTGGAATTGTTTTGGTGGCTGCTATCGAACGAACTGTACGTAATTTTGTGGAAATAGGACGTACAGCTATTGCTGAATGCCCAATTGCTGTTGGAAATGCTTTGGAACAATTGAATGAGGTTTTACAGGATGTGGAACATGCTGGTAAGTCTAATATTACTTTGAATTATTGAAAAAACTTATAAATTAATAGATAAAGTAATAAACAATAAGGATTACAAGTACTCTAGAAATACAAAAGGTTGACGTTGTAGGAGATTTTGAACATTTATAAAGCTTAAAAAAATTCCTTCCACATCATAGTCAAATTTTCTCTTATCGTGATAAAAGAGAAGCCCTTTGAATTTGTCAAGGAAAAGACAAATGAAACCAAAATTCTGTTCTAGGACATTTTAACTTTTTAAAATGGGGTATGGTAAATGTTTAAATTAATACTATTCGTTGTTGCTGATGATATCAGTGGCTTTCCAGAACTAAATTCGCTCTTTATGTTGGAAATTAAGTACCCACGGTGCCATTTTTGACCATGAACTAATCGTTAAACATTCTAACATTCTCCAGGGACTGAACTAATTATTAAATTCCAAAATCTGTGGTATGGGAAATGAAACTTTACTGTTTCGATTCAGGCGTCGAAATGGTTAGTGCAGGGCATGATTTTGTGGAGGAGACTAGTAATACAGATCGGCGTGCACATGCAATACGAGCAGCTCGAAATCTGTTAAATGTAGTAGCACGAATGCTTATTATGGCTGATATGGTAGATGTACGCGTAATGCTTCTTCAAGTTGCAAAGGTATAGATTTAATTTCCCGAATTATTTGTAAACGGAAAAATTAAGGTAAAACTTCCAACATTCTCTGTTAATAAATGATACATAGTAATGCAAATTATGTGCTGTGATGAGGAACGAATTAAAATGTGAAGAATAGATGACTTTTAATCATTCAAAATATTTCGGAAGACAGGTGATGTGCATAGAGGTTCTTTTTCTGGGTCAAGCAGGTGTAGCAGCAAAGGAACTTTGATGAGATTGTAATACAAGAATTTATCACATTTATAAGCATGTAAAGTAGAAATCGATTCGGTTGTCTGACTTGTCAAATCATATCTTTCTAGCGGAAAGAACACTCTCTTAATTACTTTTCAGGTCCAAGATGTAATGGATCTTATGGTTACAGCTGAATCGAAGCAGGAGTTATCAGAATTATTTGAATCGTTAAACTCATGTTTGGAACAGCTGGATGAAAGTGTTAGAAGACGTATCGTAGAGCTACGAAATCCAGCTGAGCAGGATGATTTGCAGGCAGCTCGAGCATGGCTTAAACTGAACAGTATAATCATGTACACTTCCTCCACGGTGATTGCTACTTTAATGATTTTAATTTTAGCTAATGCGATCATTTGTTCATCAAGTAATGACTGCCTGTGATCGTCATGACAAAATCACACACTTTGGTATAGAAGCAAAATTGCAGAGAATGTAATACGAAATTTGAGTATGTTAATTTCAGGCATACATACGTCATCCGGAAGTGGATCAGGTGCGTTTAAATCGTGACTTTGCTCACGCGCAAATGTCATTAGCCTTACAAACCATGGCTGATATCTTACAAGGCTGTGCAACTAACAGAGATGTCTGTCTTTCACATTACGGCCGTGTTGGTGATCTTATGCGACAGCTTGATCATTTTCAAGTTCGTTTTCTACAGAAATTTGTTTTGATCAGCCGAGATTTCATGCTGATGGAATTGGAGTTATTCTGATCTTGTAGTTCTTTTAAATAATTTTTCAGGCTCGAGCGTATATGGAACCAAGTTCATACAAGGATCATTTGCATCGGCCAGAGCTTGAAGGTCTCTTAGAAAAGATTGTGAGCGGTGTAGCCGCTATTGCTGATTCAGAAAACACGAGAGATGAAAGGAAGAAAAGAATTGTTGACGAATGCAATAATCTACGACAAGCATTGCAAGATTTGCTCGCTGAATATGAAAAAAATGTTAATGCTTATCTTAATTCTACAATTATAACATTTCTATTTTTTTTTTTTCTTTTTTGAACAAGAAATCCACATATAATAATCAAAAAAAGAACAAGGAACTGGATTGAAAAACACTGCCATCTCTCTAGTGTGGGCGTGCCGAGCCTTCGGAAGATTTGGACTTAGCGATGGTCCATTTGGGTCATAAGGCGAAGGATTTGAGACGACATTTGCGACGTGCTATCGTGGATCACGTAAGCGATGCCTTTCTGGATACTATTACCCCGCTGATGATGCTTATTGAGAGTGCTCAAAGACATGATGAAAGAGCCACGGTCGAAAATGGAAAAATGTTCGAGGAGCATACGAACAAACTTTTGCAGGTGTGTTATACTGTTTGAACTAAGTAATTGGGATTTCCTCAACGTGTTATTGAGTAAATTATTGAAAATAAACTTGATTTTGGCAGTTTTCTCTTACTACATGTTAGGATTTCTTTCATGCGTATTTCTATTATCAAAATCACTACTCCTCCAATTCAGTAAAGTGTTAAGCATGCTATATACAACTTTCTTATGTTTTATTAATTATAATATATAAGATGTCTGATTTTCTTTAAATGGATAAGTTGCAAATTGTAGGCAGCAGAGCTGGTATGCGTGATGAGTAGCAATGAAGATGGTATTCGTGTTATTCGATACGCGGCCTTAATTATTGATAAACTTGCACCACAGGTAGTATTGTTTTTTTACTGCGCTTATCACGATCACTTTTATTATCTAGTATTCAACAATCTATCAATATTTCATGAACCATTATTTGTGAGAAGTAGTATTTATCTGACAAGTTTAGAATGAACTTTATTATAATTTTCTGCTTTTGTTATGCTTACATGATATATATATATATATATATATATATATATATATATTTGTCTTTCTACCATTATATGATGTAGAAGTTTCTATTGTCAAATAGCAAAGGACAAGTATTGGTTTTTTTTTGCAGGTAGTTAACGCCGCTTATTTGTTAAGCGTGAGAGATAGTCAAGTGGCAAGAGATAATATGGAGGCTTTTAAAAATATATGGATCGAGAAGGTAAATGTTGCATTGTCCTTCTTAAAATGTATTCTTATAGTATTTCCGTTTCGTGACATTTATTAAATGTGCTTTCCTGCGACCGTAAGACTGAAGTTTTTATTTAGGTGAAACTGCTGACGATGGCCGTTGACGCGATGATAACAGTAGATGACTTTCTTGCTGTCAGCGAGGCCCACATTATTGAAGATGTGAAAAGCGGCATTCAGGTGTTTTTTTTACAGTACATTCCATTAGGACTGCTGATAAGTGATAATTTGATCAAGTCTGTATATAACAATTGATCTCATATAAATTGCAGGCTGTGATTAATGGGGATGGTTATTTACTTGATCGATCTGCAGGTGGTATTCGTGGCCGTTCTTTGCGTGTTTGCAACGTGGTTGATTCTGAAATGGATATGGTTGCGGCCAGTTCGTATAGAGATCGAGTTCGGATGGCAACTAAATTACTCAGAGATGACGGTAAATCTTGCAACCTAGACATAAAGTCGCGTATGTAGTATGTTTATCTAGCATGAATGTTAGAACTGTTAAGCTAATCGAAATAGGAAGAATACAGTGAATCATTAGTTTCACATGATGCATATATTAGAAGAGTAGAAGTATTCTAAGTAATTAATCACAATAGTAGTACTTTTATTATTACTACTACTAACGACAGTAATAAGTAGAATAATTAATAGTAGCGGTAATGAACACATATTTATTCCAGTGATTAATCAGTTTGCTGTTCGAGCGGAGAGAGTGGTAAACAAACTGGAGAATGAAGCAGCGGAAGGAAATAATGGCGAGAATAGAGATTATGCCGATGACGTGGACGAGTTCATCGAAGCTAGTGAATTGGTTCACAATGCGGTGAAAGAAATACGAAATGCATTATTGATGAATCGAAATCCAGAAGATGTTGATTCAGACAACGAGTATGAGGAAGGTATGAGGCATGATACAGTTTATAGAGTTAACAATAGCCTTCGTTTTCCTATGGTTCACTTGTTGTAGATGCTGGAACAAACTATCCAGACTCAAGAAATCAAACAGCTGACGTTGAGAATGAACAAAAAATAATGCGACGATTACCGGAAGAAGAAAAGCGGAAAATCCAGGAACAAATTGATGTTTTCAAGGTTTGGCTTTTTATTCATATTTTTTATACATCAGGTGTTTTTTACCAAGAAAACGACTTTTGTATTTGATTTTGCAAAGAAACCGATTTTGCTCATTTGAGTTGCCTCAAATAATATAGGGTAAGTTATGAATAACAATGTAGTCGTTTTCAAATTTGTTAAATATAAAAGGAAAATAATACATGTTTTAGATAGCTCAAAGCAAATTTGAAAGAGAAGTGGCAAAATGGGACGAAACTGGAAATGATATTATCGTGCTAGCAAAGCATATGTGTATGATCATGATGAATATGACTGATTTTACCAGGTTTGTCCTTTTAAGAATTGAAAGCTTTGACATTTAATACTTCATACTCAACAATTAATTAGAATGAAGTGAAATAGAACTAAACTTCTTCTAGATCGTGTTGTACGAATTAAATATTCCAGTTGAATTAGACGAGGTATATTAATTTAGGAAATTTTTAAGGCAACAAAGAAAATAATGAAGTGCTATTGTGCATCGAATTTGTTGCAAGGATTAGAGTGATTAGTATACTGAGTTAATGTTTTGAGTGGTACGATAGATATCTTTCAATTTATGATAACATGAATTACAGAGGTCGTGGACCTTTGAAGACCACAATGGATGTTATCAAAGCTGCACAGGAAATTTCCGATGCAGGTGCAAAACTAAATTCTTTGGCTAAACAAATTGGCGATGAAAGTGTGGAAAGTGAAACAAAAAAGGATCTTTTTGCATACCTACAAAGAATAACTCTGTACTGCCAACAGTTGAATATAACAAGCAGAGTATGTCTCGCTCACTAACTCATGAATAAAGCTGAAAGGGATATAGTTTGATATTATGTGGTGGAAAATTACCTTTTGACTTTAACTTAGAGCATTGAGTGTTTTTCTCAAAATGACATTGGTAATACAGTGATGTTCACAGCTTGTAAGTATATTCCATGTTTAATTAGAAAATCAAAACATTAGATGATAGATTAAGCTTTGAAAATGAAATTACAGTTTTCGTTATAACCATATAAAATTTCTCACATGTTTGTCATCTTTTGTTCGTTTGGCTCACGGAAGATTCTGTTAGTTTCGTAACTATTTTACATTTTCCTTTCATTATTTTTGTGGAGATTTCAATCAGAAAAAAAATTAATGTTATAGAAAGGAATTATTTTTTATGTTTATTTACAGGTGAAGGCAGATGTGCAGCAAGTTGGTAACGAGTTGGTAGTTAGCGGACTTGAATCAGCAATGTCTCTAATTCAAACTGCCAGAAATCTACTGAATGCTGTTGTACTGACGGTCAAAGCTGCATATATTGCGAGTACCAAGGTCTTTTTTTTTTTTTTATTCCGCACAATTTACTCAGCTGAGCTGTAATTTTACAAAAATATAGTATTTCGATTAGAGTGCTTCTGAAAAATGGGCTTGACTTATCTGTGTACTTTTCTTTTCTTTGCTATATCAGGCTGACCGATAGAAGAATTTTGAATAAAATGTCCCATTTCATCGTTTTAGTAACAAAGAAATTGGATTTAAGAGAGGGCAACCATGCTCAACATCTCCTAGTTCTAATGTTCGCTGCATAGTGGTGTCTTGTTGGATTTTAGTGATTTTCAGTTTGTGTTTGTGCTTCACATAGCAAACACGTGGTAGGAGAGTTTTAGTGTGTGTTTAAGAAATGAATTTCGGTAAAGAGAAGACATGAGTTAATTAATGAAATATGAAAAACATTAGTTAAGTGATTGCTTGTGACTAATATTCAAAATATCGGCAGCAGCTAAACTATTTAGCACATAAACATGTAACAGACGTGATATGGTGTGCTATGTTGTGATGTTAGACGTTAACCGTGTAGTTAATAGTGAAGACCAGAAATTTCTTTCTCACGAAATATTCTCAAAAAATAACATACCGAAATACGAATATGAAGCAGTTATTTGATGCAATAAAATAACAACATTTAATATGTCGTAAATGATAAAAGTTGATCAGTCAAAATGAGGAAATATTTTCTCGGAAAATATAGAAAGATGTCATGTGATTGTATACTAAATTGAGATTTTTCCAGAAGCTAATGGGATTCAGTTAAGGCTTTTTTAATAGATTGTTAGAAAAAAGGAAGACATTAAGGAATGTTTACTACATGTTATTCAGAAAAATGTAACAGATTGAGAATATAATGCAGCCAAAATCATGTCTCTTGCTAGTTTTATGGCTTGCTATACATAACTTGAAATGCTGCTTAAAAAACGAAGAAAAGTAAACCTTGCTGATGCCGTTCTAATATAATTACTTATTAGTTTCTGAGGAATAAATCTGAAAGAAATAGAGCAGACGTTTAATGTATTTTATGGAAATTAAGTAATATTCGAGAAAAATAAAACTATTGGGAATTATTTGTGTGAGAGAGAAGAAAAAAGTTTAAACGTTTCATGCATAGTAGAATTAAGTGAAGTGATATACTACATACATTTTGACATTATACTAAGGCGTCAGTTATTTAGGGATACGTTGGTAACTTGGGAGTAATTTGTATCCTTTGCTGTTGCTTTCCTGAAGTTGCTACTTCACTTTTTTTTTTCTTTTGATGTCGTCAATCTGTTGCGATCATTTAGTTGCATTATTATGAAATACGGTAATGTAATGTTGTATTGCCTATGGTAATCTAATGATGTAAAGGAATTTTACTAGTTTAAATTTCAGTATCGACGCAAGAATACAGCAGCACCATCATTGGTTGAATGGAAAATGGCACCACCGCAAAAACAACCGCTTGTTAGAGTGTATAATAAACCTCATGGAATCGTACGTAGAGCCTCGGAAAAACGTCCGATGCCACCGATGAAGGCACTAGCACAATTTCGAACTGCCAATACAAATGACTAAAATTGCCATGATTTACTTCTTTTATGCACATTGAATGTATATATTAGTTTTAGTAATTGTTGCTTTTGTGATCTAAATATTTCTTGAGAATGCTCATTTCTTCTTGGTCATGATTTTATTCTTACTACCATATTATCACTATGCACTAAATTATTTAGGGATATTGCTCAAGGAAAAATCTTTTCATCAACATGATACCTTCTGGTGACAATCGATAGCATATTAAAGAAAATGAAATAAAGATTAGAATATCAATTTATTTGATCGGAAAGAAATATCAATATTATCTCTCATCCTTTCTTTCGAAACTTCGAAATCAAGTAGCTTTTGCTTTCTGCATTAGAAACTGTATTTCATTTCATACATAAATTAATCTTATCACAATCATTCATAATGACTGTGTTAAATGATTGATATAATTTCTAGAAGAGTAAAAACTTGTTTTTGTATATAAATCATTGGTCCTCTATTTCCTCATTTATCCTCAGAAGATCATTGGATGATTTATTATTAAACCATATTTTGCATCTTTTAAATACTGCACTAAATGTGCCGTTGTGCGTACCTTCTAGAGTTGTTTGGAGAAATTTACATGTTTTACAGAATTTTAACTTATATGGAAACATTTTATATTCCTATTGATAGATTCGATTTATCGAACGTTTTCTAAGAATACCGACCTCGTTTGATGTAATATCGATCTAGATGAAATTTCAAATCTTGCTGATTGTTACGATGTAATTGTGCGAAAATTATGCCAATGTATTTTACTATGATTATCATTTATTTGTTAGCTTCAAACTATTATTATTATTATTATTATTATTATTATTATTATTATTATTATTATTGTCGATTGTTTTTTATTATTAATTATTTTTTACGATTTACTATTATTATTATTATCATTGTTATTATTATTATTATTATTATCATTATTATTATTATTATTATTATTATTATTATTATTATTATTATTATTATCATTATTGTTATTATCACTATCATTACCGTTATTATCACTAATATTATCAATTTTCATTATCATTATTTTTGATGCTGCATTATTTATATCATCAATTTCGTATTTGATATTAAAAAAGTAAGCCTGCTATCTTTTATTCATCATTGAAGAGACACATATCATCTTGGTTGTGTCCAAAATGTATCATAACCATTGCTCTGGGATTGTCTTTCTCGTTGTCGCTGTTGGAAAAACATTTCTATTTTTTCACCCAATGCACCTAAGTAAAATATGCACATTTAATTATTGGAAATAAAATATTTAGAGAAATCCTTTTTCTTTTTTTTTCTTTTTTTTAAAAATAACTTACAATATAATATTTCTATCATTAAATGATCATTTTAAAACACTGGAAAAGTTCCACTTACCATTCTGAATACTATTCCATATGTTACGTAAATCGTTCATATTTATTTGTGAACTTATTTTTTGAAGTACATTTTGGATGTTCCATAATAATTCCCCATTTTCCTGTAAATTCATAGCATACAACTTTACTTTTCTCATAAATTGTAAAAAGTTTTAAAATATGGTACCAATAATTGTGATGCATTATTTCGAGTATATGTTGCAACATGTCGTTGTGGTAGCTCATCATTTGTTGCATGATACGGTTTCCAATCATTACTGTCATAATTTGTGAATGTACCTGAACCAGAAGATGATGATAAATACCATGGAGTTTTGCCTCCTAAAATTATTATTATTATTATTATTAGTTATAATAATGTCAATAATTGACTATAATAATACTGATTTTCTTATATGCTTATTCGGTATTATATTTGATATTTTCCTATTTTAGTGTGCTGCTATAATCAAAATTAAAGAATTCTCTAATCTAATAATTGCTTAATAATATGCCAAAAATGATTAAATAATTTTATTCAGAAATTTTAAGGCTATGCAAAAATTTTTACCAGTTCTCCTCCAACGGCCAAATTCGGTTGCACTAGCTGTAATTCCTACAGCATACCACAATAACCATTGTAAGAACATCCTGGAACCATAACTGTAAAAATTATCTTTTGCTACAAATTAATATTGAAATAATGATTAAAATTTTGATAATGATCAATCTTAATCATGTATATTGTTATAATTTTTCAATTAACAATGAATAAAATATTATTGAAAGATAGCATAATATCAATTATCAAAATCTTTTTATAAAACAATACTATTCATTGTTAATTCAAAATTCAATTATAACATTTTTATAAAAGATAAATGAAAATCAGAATAATTAATTTGTAATAAATTAACCTATTTCTTACTATTTGATAACATTTTACTACTACCACTAACAACAACAAAATAGCAACCATTCACGAAATGAATGAATGAATGTATTATTGGTAGGGAAAATTAACAACCCTTAAGTCATTTCAATCTTATCCTTTTGTGATGTTTAATTACTTTAGAAAGTATCGTTGTATCGTTTATTTGTAAACATTACCATTAAATAATGGTAAAAATAAGATGTCACTTAAGTATACACACACAGACACACACATACACACACATATATATGTATACAGATAGGCAAACAAACGTAATAATTAATTTAGTATTGGTAATAGGAAGTGAAGTAAATTCAATAAGTATTTCCATTTGATGATGATGATGATGATGATGTTGTTATATCGTGCAGTACTTCGTAAGATTTCCTTCATCTTTTGTGTACTCATATCATTTACTTCTTACCAATAGTTGACAAAATTGGTGACAGAAAATTTGATATTCGTATAGTAATATCAATACAGGTAACAACTATTGCAAATCATTACAATTATTGCAATTATTAACTAATTCATTTTTTTTTTTTTTTTTTTTTTGCTTATCACAATGATATGATTGATTTGATATGTTTTTGTTTTATTCAGGAAAAAATTTGAAATTATAAATTTTATAATGGGAAAAAAAAAGGGAAGAAAAAAAAAATGATAAATAATGATATTTTAAAGTTTATTTTAAATTGATACAAATGAAATGAATATTTTATGTTAAATTGGAAATTAAATGAATTTCATAAGATTATATTTGTTATAAAAATTGGATAGATAAAATTAACAAAGTATATAGATGAAATGAATGGTATAGAAAATTATTGTGATAAATTTACTATAGATTGATGTAAAAAATTACCGTTTTTAGAAAAAAATTTTTCTTTTTATAAATTAATATAAATTTTAGATTAATGATCTAAAAAAAAAACCCTTGTATATCTTAGGTAAATAAAATAATCAAAAAATTGATAAGCGTTCAAAAAATTGAAATTACGTACAAGAAGTTAAAAAAAGTTTAACAACAAAAACATGAAAATAAGTTTTTTTTTTTTCCTCTTTTAATATTTATAAAATTAAAATTTGAATTACTATTAATGAAATTTGATGATCACAATTATTTGAATTGAGAACATTTTGTGGGAAAATTTTAGTTTTTTTTTTTGTCATTTTTCAGATGAAAGTCTTGTTTGTTGTTTCTTTCTGATATTATTTTTCCTTTTCTTTTTTTTCTCCCACTTTATGACTTTTTATTTTTACTTTTGCTAATTTTATCGCTAAAAGATTCATCGAAATTTTTCGTTTTATTATTCTTTTTTTTTTAAAAAATTCAAATTTATAGCCAAAAAAAAAAAAAAAAAAAAAATTCTTAAGATTAATTATCTGTAAAAATGTATGTATGGTGTATATATTCAATGAAATATGTTTTGGACATTACTTCACCTCTCCGACTTCTATTTAATCATCTTGTTAATTATGCTTCCTTCATTTTTAATTTAAGAAACTAGTTTATCAAAATTTTCGCTTTTTTTTTTCCACAATGGTAATTTCCTTTAAAAATTTTTCTTGAATTATAACTTTTTCTACAAAAATTTATTTTTATTGATTAACAATTTCTTCTTCTTTTTTTTTTTTTTTCTCGTTTATTTAATTATAATGAATTCAATCTGTGATAAAAATTATTTGTAAATATAAAGCAAATAAACTTGAAATCGAAACTTTTCTTGATGATTAAATATTGCATTGAATCTTTTGTTAAAGTGGACAATGAAAAAAAAAAAAAAAAAAAAAAAGATGAAATAAATTCGTTTAATTTTTCTTAAGTTTGCAACAATTTGCATGCATACGCGTACAAATGATTTTTTTTTTTTTTTTTTTTTAGATAATTGAATAAAAATTTAAAAACTATACTTTTTCATTTTGTTACAATTAAAATATTATTATTGTTTAAAAAAGCAAACATTTTTCCAATATTTTTTTTTTTTCTTTTTTAAAGATGGAAAGTAAATAAAACATAAACCATATGCATATTATTATTATTATTATTATTATTTACAACAAAAGAATACAAAAATTATGTAACCCTTTCTTCTTTTATTTTAAAAATTGATTAATTTTATAATTGAAAAATATTAGTGCTGTCAAGATGGAAAAGTGTCATTTCTCATTTCTCTTTTATCTTAAAAAAAAAAAAAAAAAAAAAAAAAAAAAAAGAAGAACACTTTTATCACACTTTAGTGTTTCCAGAAGGAATAAAATAATTCTTTTGACTTCCTTTTTTCTTTTTTTTTTTTTTTTTTTTTTTTAATTTTTATTAATTTTTTTTTTTTTTTTTTTTTTTTTTTTTTTTTTTTTTTTTTTAAAAAAAAAAAAAAAAAAAAAAAAAAAAGGAGAACTTTTGAGATGAATCAATGGAAAATAATTTTTAAAAAAAAAAATATATATAAAGTTGTTTGCATATATTTATAAGATGGATAATGCAATTTTATTTGTGAATATAAATAAAATTGTTTGAAATTTTTTGTAGTAAATAATAATCGATTAGCTCCAAAAAAATTTATTTCTTCCAATTTATTCTACCTTTTTTTTTTTTAGGTTTAAATATTTTTTTTTATATGCATCTTCTCGTAGATTTTAAGCATGCAACCTATTACCACATGAAATTTATATGTTTTTTTTCGTTTTTTATTTTTTGAATAATTTAAATTGATCCAGAGGAAGTGTATGTGAAATGAAACATGTCGTAGCAATTATGAGATTAGAATTTTTCGAATTTTCACTTAAATTCATTTTTTCTTTTTGTCAAATCATTTCAAAGAATTAAATTTTAGCGTGTTTTTAAGTGTAAAATTTCAAATCATTAGAACTTTAACAAAAAAAAAATTCATCCAGCATTTGCTTGCAAATTTTTCATATCATTCAATTTTAAATATTACTAATTGCATAGCTTTTTTTCGTTAATGTTAAGATTTGTTAATTGATTTAATTTTTTTTCTTTTCCTTATTGGTAAATTATTTTTTTTTTTTTTTTTTTTACCTATTTAAATCAATTAATTGAAAAAGAAAAAAAAAAGGATGAAATTTTAACAAATCAAAATAAAAATGGAATATTAACAAAATAAAACGATGTAATCATTTTATTGTATGCTAAAAAAGCAAATGAATGCATTTCTAATCAGTCATGAAATAGTGTGATGAAAAATTATTTGATATGAAAGATGGAAGTGAAATTTATCGACATGATAATTATTCATTATTCTCAGCCAATGTTCATTAATGACAATTAATGTGTTATGTAGGATATGTAATTTGATTAGCATTTAAAAATAAAAAAATACAAAAAAAAAAACTAAAGAAAAAATTGAAAATAATTTTTTATTTTAATGTGAACATTAATAAAATGCTATTTCTTCAATGTAATTTAATTAAATACATTTCATAAATAATTTTCATTTCCAATCCTTTCAAAGTACTCTTGTGATAATTTAATTTTTTTTTTTTTTTTTTTTATCAAAAAAATTTGAATAATATTAAATTTGTCATTATTAATGAGTGAAAAAATTAACACATATAAAAATGGAAAAAAAAAAAAAAAAAAAAAGAAAAAAGAAAAGAGAATTTTCAAACAATAATAAAATTTTAACTGTTCAATTTTATCTTCTTTATTTATATGTCTCAATTAATTGCTAATGAAAAGAGAATTTTAAGATAGTAATAAATTTTCACCATCTTATCCTTCTTATCTATCTGTCTTAAATTATCGCAAAACAATTATTGATGAAAAAAAAAAAAAAAAAAAAAAAAATTCCCGAAATAATGATGAATTTTTCACTCGTTCAATGTTATTTTGCTCTTATCTTTCTTATTTATTATACAATTAATTATCTTAAAACAATCATTTATCAACATTATTGATTCTTTAGATAAGTTAAAACAAAAATCTTTCTAATTGTTAGCACATTCTTCTTTTTTTTTTTTTATTGTTAAAATGTTATCATATATATAAACATTATTTAATAAGTTAGAGATGAGAGTGAAAAAAAAAAAAAAAATTGGAAATGAAAAAATTAATTTGTTGAATTTGTGCAACAAAATTTTGCATAAAATTAATTTTTTTTTTTTTATAATATACCAATTTCTTTCAATCTTTTGATAATCAAATATTATAATACAAAATAAAAAAAAAGAAAAATTTCTCTATTATCAAAAATTGACATATCATATGTATCGGCATATATATTTTTCTTCCTATATGTACACCACATATGTATGTGAATGTATGTGTGTGTATGTGTATGTGTATGTATGTGTATGTGTGTGTGTGTGTACGTATGTATGTGTATATATTATATATGTACAGATATGTACGTAACATATATATTCTTTGTTTCCCTGTATGTACACCACATATATATGTGAATGTATGTGTATGTGTGTGTGTTTGTGTATGTATGTATGTATGTATGTATGTATGTTGTATACATTTGTAGTTGTCGAAATGATTTCCAAACTGATTTATCAATGATGATTACATGGCGAGAAATTAAAATGTGTTTCAAGTTTTCTTTTTTTTTTTTTTTTTTTTTTTTTTTAAAGTAAAGAAAAGAAATAGATCTTTTTGTAATAATACATATCTTTATACAAATACTGATGTTAAATTCAATTAAACATATATATATACACACATACATACATACACATACACACATATACATATATTTATATACGTATGTATATATATATATATATATATACAGACATACAAAATATAATTGATGAATTGAAATAAAATGAATCACAAAAAGGATAAATTTTTTGACGTAAAAATTTTTTTTTTTTTTACCCCCCTTCCCTCCTTCTTAATTTATCAAATTTAAATTAATTAACAAAATTTTAGCATTATAAAGAAAGGATGTGTGATATTTTCAAAAACGGACGTAATTTCCTTCCTTCCTACACTTGTTTTTGTTGTAACAAAAAAAAAAAAAAAAACAATCATTTGTTGTTTCATTCTAATGCTTTTTAAAAAATGTTTTCATTTTTTTAAAACTATTTATTAAATGTGTTCATTTTGCCATATAGTATCGAATTGATATGAAATGTATGAATGTTTAATCAGTTTTCTACAACAAATTAAATTTTTATCCTTTTTCAACAAAATATATTTTCATTAGATATATATATATGTTAATTTTTTAATCGATCTATAGATATCATTTAAATAATTAATCAGTTAATTAATTAGTCAATTATTTGAGTAAAAAAAAAAAAAAATAGTTAATTTTGCTTCGATGTATATTATCTTTTTTTTTTTTTTTTTTCTTCCCATTATAAATATTAAACTAAAATAAAGCTTATTTTCAATTTTTATACTTCTTTTTACACAAATGCAATCATTGGTGCATTATTTAACAGGATGTTTATATTGTGCTTTTAAAAAACCATTTTCAATTTTTAATTCAAAGCATTTTTTTTTTTTTTTTTTTTTTGAGCATTCCAAAATATTTTTTAAAGGAAAAAAAAAAAAAAAAAAAGTGCTATCATTTTCTGATCGTAAAAAGGAAGTGAAAAAGCCAAAAAAAAAAAAAACAAAAAAAAAAAAAAAATTCAGATCATTCGTTTGAACAGGAAAACAACAAAAAAAAAAAAAAAACGAGGTGAGATGACGGGCGGGAAGTGCGCGGTGAAGCGGGGGAGGAGAAGGAAAAAAAATTGATTGATTACAAATGAAACAATACATTCTGTTTCTTCTAATTATACCTACTATTTTATCTATCTATACTCTAATCATTTATCATCCAATTCTTTCTTTTCTTTTCTTCCTTTCTTCCCCCATCACTCTTCTCTCTCACTTGTTTTACTCATTTTGCCATTTTGTGGATTTTTTAAAAAAAAAAAAAAAAAAAAAAAAATCTTTAACGAATTTTTTTTCTCCTCCTTTCTATCTATCACAAATACTCACTCCTCTCAGAAATCTATACACATTCTCTCTCTTTCTCTTTCTCTCTCTCTCTCTCTCTCTTTTCTCTCTCTCTATCTCTTCTCAATTTGAAGGAAAATTAAAAAACCAGGACCTCCATCTTGTCTCTCCTTCCTCTCTTCATTAATCATAAAATCAAAAGCTCCCCCGCTTTTTCTCCTCTTTTATCCATCTGTTCTTCCATATATATACATACACATACACTCACATACATAATACATACACACACATATACATACATACACACACGCACACACACACACACTCACATACACACATATACCATTCTTCATTATCCATCAAATATATATAATATATCGATGAAACACGTGTTTGTAACGTATACATACGTGTCTGTTGCGTGTTTATTACGTGTCTGTATATGTGTGTGTGTGTGTGTGTGTGTGTGTGTGTATGTGAGTGTATATGTACATGAAAAATTTGTGATATATTATGTGCATTATTATCGTCCAAGTTTTCTTTCCAAAGAAAAAAAACGAAAAAAAGAAATTCATCAGCCAGGAATTGGTTTAATAATTTTAATTATTCGAATTTCTTTGCAAAATTTTATGTATTTTTTAATTTTCAAGGAAAAAAAAAAGAATTATTATTATTATTATTATTATTATTATTCATTCCTTTCAAATGATTCCGATTAATGGTTGAATGTAATTAATACAAATAATGGAATATGTAAATGATTAATTTAATTAGATCAATTACATTTTTTATTAATAGATATGTATGTAAGAATACTTTTTTTTTTTTTTTTTTTTTTTTTTTTATAAATTAATATGGAAAAATTGTTCGAGCATATAAAAAGGAATAATTTGAAAAAAATTAACTATCAAATGATTTGTTAATTTTTCTTCTCTCATTTAATTTTTATTGATAAATATTATGAATATATTAAGCTTATCAGTTGTAACAAATTTATTTGTCAGTGATTAATGCAATGATATGTATTTATCGATGATTAGTGCAGTAAATAAATTTATCAGTGATTGATAAAATTTATCAGCAATTATTATTATTTATTGATGAGTACCATGTAGTAATAAATATTAGCCTTATCAGTATCTATTGAATTTATTAATAAATTCTTATCATTCCTCTCATTATTTCAATATGTAAGCAATCATTTGTCTATTAGATCTATCAACAATACTCTTATCGTTATCTATTATTGTTCCAGTTTGTTAGGAAGGAATCCAATTAATTAATTTATATGATTAATATACTAAAATTATATGTATATTCATTTGTTGAAAAGAAGATTACTTCAAAATGCTTTTAACTTTCATCAATCATTATTTGCTAATTTCTTGTCTTTATGTATTTAAAGTTAAATTGTTAATTGTAATTTAATTAAGTGTGTTACATTTTGGGCTCAAAAAGCTTTTCATTTTTTCCCATTTTTGCTCCATTTCGTTTTTTTTTTTTTTTTTTTTTTTTTTTTTATTACTATTTAACTAATTGCTATCAAATATTTGCAGCTAAAAGAGGACAAATTCATCATCAATTTATAGGGGAGAAATATTGAGAAGATTGAAAAGAAGGATGCAATCAAATCTTACCAATTTCCATTGAAATTTGACATATTGTAAGTAATCTTTGATTTTACAGAAAAACGATCTATGCAAAGATGTTTGAAATGAATTAATAGCAAATGAAATTTGAAAAAAAAAAAAAAAAAATTTCTTCTTTTTTCTTTTTTTTTTTTTTTAGCCCTTTATATCATTTGATAAAGATTTTACCGTTTTTCTTTCATTGATGAAGAAGCATCAATGTTTGCTAATTTAAAAATGAAATAAGCCAGTTTAAGTTATCCTAATTTGATTGCATTTTGCCATCAATTGCATTTATGGAATCGTTTTTATCTGAATAACTGCGGTACATCCAATCCAAAAGTATTAGCAATATATAGCCTAGCTAGCCAAATTATGGAGAAAGAAAGAATTCTATTGGGAATAGACAGATAAGCCTTGGAAAATGGATCTCAGTAAACTTTTATAGCTTTGTTCATTCAACTAATTACTTTTAAAATGCTCTCAAATTGATAATGAACTATCTGTTTTTGGAAGCTAAAAATTTTTAAACAAAGAATGTAAGCGGAATGAAAAAAAAAAAAGCAAAAAAAAAAAGAGGAAGAGGAGGAGAAAAGTCATGAAAGAAATATAAGAATTGAAGAAATTTGTTGGATAAAAAGTTATTTCATCCAGATGTTGAATCAATTTCAAAAATTGTCACTAAAATGATGAAATTGAAAACTTTAGCAAATATTGTATGATTTTTGCGATATAAAAAAACAAGTAGCGCTAAACTAATTGCGGTTGCTTTATGCGAATGAAAAAAAAAAAAAAAAAAAAACTTTTTTGCATTGTAGGAAATATGATGTAAACAATGATATTCATTACATTTGATGAGATTAGAATTAAAAATGGGACATAGTAAGTAATAAAAGAGAATCGAAGCAATTTTGAGCATAAATCAAATTGACTTTTAAATGAATTATTAATGAGATGAGAGTGGAAATTGTTTGACATCATTTTTTGATCGTAATTTACATTTGCTTCATTAGAAGTGCATTTTTGTTTATTTCAAAATATTATCGCAAATATAAAAGCGAAAAAAAAAAAAAAAAAGAAAAAGTTCGATTTTTAAAGAACTAAAAGTGATTAAATTTAATTGAATAAGGGATAGTAATAAGATTTTAGATTTGTTTTTGCATAAGATTAGGATTTTTTCTTTTTTTTTTTTTTTTTTTTTTCGTTTTCTGAATATTGGACAATTCGTTAAAAATAATTGAATAATGATGAAGATAATTTATTTCACCCTTTCATTCTTTGATTTAGCTAAGAAAAAGAGCCTAGACCAATTGTATCATTCAATGACCTAAAAAGCAATAAATATGCTATGAATACATACATCGAGCAATTGTTTATTCATCTACTGATAATTATCGGTATAATAGGTAAATTTTTGAAATGATTTTTCAATTGATTGATTAATCGAAAAATAAATTAAAAATGTTGATTTTACTGTATTCTATAGGTGAATAATTTCTTTTCATAAATTTAACTAATATTAGCAATTATCAATTACTTATCGTGATAAGCTTGAAATACATACGAATATGGTTGGAATATTTTTCTAACATAGTGAAATCGATATATGAAATATATTTCTTTAGTTTAAAAAATTTGTTGATTAGAAATTGAAATTGTATCAAAGAATGATAATTTAATCCCGGAGTTAAATTTCTCAATAATTTTAATATTCCCGTTTAAATTTCTAGTTTTACCTCTTATATTACCTTTTGCTCTTCTCTCTCTTCTTCTCATCTTTTCCACTGTAATATTTACTTGTCACAAATACTTTTTCTTCTTCTTAATTGCTATAAGTGAGGTAAATTTATAAATTATTTCGTTCATTTAATTTCAACTGGAACAACTTATTTCGATAACAAAAAAAGGTACAAAATGATAAATGTTTCCGAAAATTTTAACCTTATGCTATGTTGAATAATGGTTATTGTCATTTGCTAATTGACAAAAGTTAGTTGTGGACCTTCGAATGGACATCAAGTACCATTTTATGATGGTCATGCAATATGCATAAAACTTTAACATTACTGGATGATTTGTTGTAATAAGCAATGAAAAGATTTTGTTCATATGCTTAATGAAATGTTTAATTTTAAGTAATCCAATTTCAATATATTTATGACATCAAAATTCTTATTTTTTTCTCTCGAAAAAAGAAAAATAATTAAATTTTTTTATAAATCTATCATCTTATCATCCTGCCTAATAATTATAAGAATAATAATAATCGTAGTATTCTGGTACTTGATTCTGGTACTTTTTTTTTTTTTGAAATATTTATGAATATGTGAATAGTTTTCATTATTAAAAATCCTTGAAAAGGATATCTAAAAGTAGAATTTATTAACAAAATTTGTAATTTCAAAATATTATAAACAATAAAATGAATATTTCAATCATTTAGAAGCTATTTTTTTTTTTTTTTTTTTGTTAACGTTTATGTGGCAAATTAAAATACAAACAGTTTAAAATTTAAAATTTGAATTGGCCCATTTGAAAAGGGAAGTACACTCGCGCCATCATTTAACAATTTCCCATTTTTGTGTGTATCTGTATATATATATACATATATTTTCGACAAAATAAGGTGAATAGCCTTGATAAATAACGTATAATATTTCTATTGCCCAATTTTTTTTTGAAAAATTAGAGAAAAAAATTTTTTTGTATTGTCAAGGACAAAAATATTTTGTGGATGATATATAAATACAATGTTTTTGTGCTCATTTTAAATATTCTTTTTTTTTTTTTTTTTATTTCAACAATAATATTATATACTTTTTTCCATTTTTTCCATTTTTTTTTTGATTTTAATTTTGAAATTATTAAAATTGAAAAGTAACAATAATTTCTTTTTAAAATATACTTTATTTTATTTTATTTTTAATTCATATACTTATATCATTATTGCATGTATTTGATAATACTTTAACAAGATATATTTTATAAATTTTGTTTTAGCTTTTCAACTTCATCATGAAATAATGAATTTTTTTTTTTTTTTTCAAATAGATAGAAAAAATGAATAAGTTTATTTATTAAAAATAATCTTAAATATGATTAATATTAAGGAAAATGAGAATAAATTGTCATATTAAAGTAAATATAATAAATCAATTGGGATTTTGAGTATTTTAATGATTCATCATCAAACGATAATGACCATTGGGTCAGTTTAGGTTGAAATTTTCAGAAACATTTATCATTCTATGCTTTTTCGTTATCGAAGTAAGTTATTCCAAATTGCAATTTAAATGAATGAAATAATTTATACATTCACCTCATTTTTAGCAATTAAGAAGAAAAAAAAGTATTTGTGATATGTGATATTACTGTGGAAAAGTTGAGAGGAAGAGAAAAAAGAGGAAGGGAAATATAAAGGATAAAACTAGAATTTTAAAAACGGGGATATTGGAATTATTGAGAAATTTAGCTCCGGAATTAAATTATCATTCATTGAAACAATTTCAATTTCTAATTAACACATTTTTTTAAAGTGAAAAAAATATTCCTTAGATAGTGATATTACTGTATTAGAAAAACATTGCGACTTTAAAATTTTATGAATATAGATATAATTTGAAATTAAAAATAGATTAAATTATCCAAGATGAAAAATTGTTATTTGCAAGGATTATCTTCCCTTTGTACGTATTAATATAATAATTGTTGACATTTTGCTCTTATCTTAATTGATCATTCGTAACAACAAGCCATATTTTCTTTCCAACAACGGATTTTTACAATACTTTTTTGTTTGCTCTTTAAAATTTTAATTATTGATTAAAAAAATTCAGAAAATATTTTATAATGCTACTAAAATGTTAACTTATAAAAAAGTTAACTTTACAAATAATAATTTGTTTGCTTGTTTATTTTCACTCAGAAAAGTCTCCCTCTATCTTTCTCTCCCTCTTTCTCTCTCTCTCTCTCTCTTTCTCTCTCTGTCGTAAACAATATTTCGTAAGTTTTAAGTATTTGATAGCTTTATCTTTGAAATGTGATGTTTTCAATCCTCCTATCATTTCCGCTTTTTATACGTTGCAAAACAAACAAGATAATAATATAATATAATTGTATATCACATGCTCATTTATGCTTTTTACATCAGTTTGCGATGCCAAATTCCGATAAAATATGACTCTTTGAGGAGAAATGGATAATTCATAAAATTTCATTTAATTAGAATAATCATCCTTTGATCTTTGATTTATGATCTTTGTTCATTTCTTTTCTTCTTTTTTTTTTTTTTTTTTTTTGCATTAGTTGGTAATTTTATTGAAATTTATATTTAAAAAGCTGTGCAGTTTTACAAATGAATATAGCACAATGGGTGAAGAAAAATGATCGAATGTGAGGGAAATTTTTTTTATCACAACTAACTGATGATATTTTTAATTAGTTCCTTATTCGTTATATAATTTATGATATATATATTTATTTATTTATTTATTTTATTTATTCTTTTACTTTCTGAATGATTATTGATTTATTAATCATTTTTGTGAAAATTTAAATTTTTAAAATAAATTTTATAAAAAGTTTAGTGTTTATTGTTAAATGTATAAAGTATATCATAAATAAATATCCCTTTATTCTACAATTATTTCCTTTTATCAATCTACTACTATCCATTTTCATGTTGATAAACATTTTAATAGGTTAAGATGGAAAACTTGGCAGTTGTTTGGGGAATTGAAAAGATCAGAGATCTTGTTGACGTTTTTAAATTACCGCGTGCGCTTTGATAAATTGCCATTGCATTTCATATATAAACATCGTTGCAATTGTTTGTTTTTCATTGTTCTGCTAATCAATTACCATATTAGATTACTTACTTAATCAATTATCATATTAGATTGATGAAGTAATCAATTATTGTATTAAACTGTTGTACTAAATCAAATGATTTAATACGATTAAGTATAGTATCATATTTAGCCGTAATTTATACGTTAGCTTTAATCATTATTATTTACTTTGCATAATATTATTTATATCGCAATGAATTTTAAGTAAATTTAATTTCATATATAATTAAATTTCAATAAATCTTAAATTTTTGAAGTAATACGATATTTATTTTCATTTCAGCAATATTTGCTAGATTTTTATTGAAAAATACTTAATATTTTCTCTTTGTAATTCCAATTGTCACTTTTCATCTTTCAATTAAGTGACAGTATTAAATATCCTAATGAATTGTCATCAGATGAAGTTTATTTTTACATTAATTTGTTATGGGAGGAGGAGGGGAAAAAAAAAAAAAAAGGAAAGGATAGATGAACTGATATCAATGTTATGATTATGATAATAATGATGATGTTTGATAATAGTGGCGGTGAAAGATAAAGCAATAATCACTCATTTATTTCCCATCATGGCAAATATTTCGTTGAAATTGATTAGAAAGAAGAGAAAGAAGAAGATGTAGTGATAGTTGTTTAGTAAATAAGAAATGATATAGTCGAGATTTTAATAGCGGATATATTGGTGTTGATAAATGATAGATAATAGTTGAAGTTTCTACAACAGATACTAAATGAATGAAATAATGATAGTGATTTGCTAACTAATAGATAATTATAATAGTTGAAATTTCTTACAACAAATATCACTGAAAGAGATAATATTATTTCACTTTTTAAAAATTCATCAGGATCATTTGTAAATTTTTTGTGAAAAATTAAATTCAAATAATTTCATACATCTATATCTACAATTTATTCTATTACTAATTAAGGTAATACTAACATAAAAAAATACGTCTACCATATGTTAATAAATTGCTGTATAAAATGTATGAGTGAAAAATATTGAATATTGTTACATTTAAATAAATTAAAATTAAAATTAAAATTAAAATGCATGCATATACATGCATTAATATTTGTTTATGTATGTATTACAAATGACTTTTAGTTTTTTTTTTTTCATTTTTTTTTTTTTTTTTTTTTTTTTTTTTGCGCAAAAGTATGAAAATGTAAAATAATATTTTAGAATGTTGAATTTCGACGAGAGATGATTTGAGTATGTGTTGTTGTTGAAAAAAAAAGGATAGGGTTGAAGGCATGCAAATGCTATATTACATGTCCCTTTCTTCTTCTCTTTGGGGACGTTTTACCATCTGTGGAAGAGAAAGAAAGGGAGAGAGAGAGGGAGAGAGAAGAGGAAGAGAAAAGGAAAGGATGTATTCATCCTAATATTTTCTGCTTTCATTTCATTCCTTCCCCCCTCCCTTCCTCCCCTTCCTCCCTCTCTCTCTCTCTCTCTCTCTCTCTCTCCCCCCTCTCCCTTTTCATCCTATCAGAGCTACCTATGGAAAAACATACAAATTCATTGAAAAATGTCTCCATTCAAAAATTGTCGGTTTCTTCTTTTCCTTTTTTTTTTTTTTTTTTTTAACAAAATAATTTTTTTTTTTAAAAATATTAAAATTTCTTTTCCTATAATTAATTACGTATGTTTTTTTTGTACATCAATATTAGTAATATATGATTAATTAATTTTTTTTTTATAAAGAATTTATACGTATGATACGTGTAGTGTAACATCATACGTCATTCGTTATTAATAATGGATGCAAAAAATAATTTCATTAATGGTATCAAAGGTCCAACCAATTTAGCAATTCATAATTTCATATTTCGTTTATTTCTCAAATAGATGAGATTATATATGGTAGATGAATTTTTTTTTTTTTCTTTTTTTTTTTTTTTTTTGTGCATTAATATCTTTTAACTGCCATTTTGAATGAAACACATAAGTGGGCCAAGATAGAGAGAGAGAGAGAGAGAGAGAGGAAGAGAAAGGTAATGATAGTAGGAAGAGAAGAAATCAAAAAGATAACGAAAGAAAGAATGGGAAGAAAGAGAGAGAGTAATAGGGCATAATGATACTGCGTTATATAAGGATGTCAATATTATCCAATTATTAACATTGAGTTGTTTCAAAAGGGGTGAACGTACGAAAGAGAGAGAGAGAGGGAGGTAGAAGGGTAGAGAGAGAGGAAAGTAGAGAGAAAGATTCATCGAGAAATTATTTATTGGTTTGTCGGTGTGTATGTATGTATGTATGCATTTATGCATGTTGGTGTATGTATGTGGATAATATGTATGTGTATGTGTATGTGTTTGTATGGTTAAAGAAAATGTTGAAGTAAAAACATAGTTTTACGGACTTTTCTCTTTTTCATATTTATTTCCATTCTTTTCCTCTCTCTCTCTCTCTCTCTCTCTCTCTCTTTATTTCTATCTTATTGTCTGAATTGAATTAGAAATCGATTTGAAAAGTGACAGGAGGGAATTTTCCCTTTCGAAAACAGTACGATGTGAAATAGTTAATGTTGAAACATTAAAAGGTCGATATCGAAATTTAGAGCAATACAAATGGCAACAATAGATATAATAGTTTAAAATATATACACACATACATATAGAATACATGAATAGTAGGAATGATTTGTAGGAATTAAATAGATTAAAATGAGTGAATAAATACAAAAAAAAAGAAAGAAAGAAAGAGAAAGATGAAATGATTTGATGAAGAAAAGAATAAGAGAATGGAAAAAAAAAAAGATTGAAAATAAAAAAAGAAAGAGAATAATGAAAAATTAGCTTATATAATTGAATTCTTTTTTTTTTTTTTTTTTTTTTTTTTTTTTTCATTTATTAATATCTATTTAAATTAGCATAGATGAAGAAAAAAGAAAAAAACAAAACTGGGATAAATTTATGCTTGTTGATTGTGTTTAAGATTATATTAAATGATTAAATTAGAAGTGTATTTTGTGATTTGTTTGATGAAAGATTAAAAATGATAGTATAGTGATAGCTAAGTAAAAAATTTCAACTTTCTTTTATAAGCTAATTATTGGTTAAAAATGATAGTACAATGATAGCTAAGTAAAAATTCTAAGCTATTATTTTACAGGAATATTATTATTTTGTGTGTGTGTGTGGGAGAGAGAGAGAGAGAGAGAGAGGGAATGAGAAATAGGGGAATGTAAGATAGGAAATGTCTTCATTATTTCTTCATATTTCTAACTCTCTTTTTCATCCATACTTTTTTTTTCTTTTTTTTTTTTTTTTTTTTTTTGTTTGTGATTCTTTGCATCTTTTTCTCAATGAATTAAGGACGAATTTTTAATTAGCACTATTTTTCTCTTTTTTTTTTTCTTTTTTTTGTCTTTTTTTCTTTGGTGTTTTTTTTTTTTTTTCTTTTTTTTTTGAGGGAGGGAATAAATGAAGAAATGACATGAAAATTTCTTACAATTTGTCACATCGAACAATTGAACCAACTCACAAATTTATTTCCGTAAGTACTTTTAGCAAATCTTCAAATCTCATTTCTAAATAATTGAAAAAATTTCACCCCTTTCATGTTATAAACAATATAATATGCCTCATTTTCATCCTTTTTTTTTTCAAAATTTTATTTCAATTTTGCTTTTTTTTTTTTTTTTTTTTTCTTTTCCTTTTATTTCGTTTCTTTTTCACTGCATAATCGTTGCAAAAATTAGCAATGAAATGAGGTAAAATTTTTGAATGAAATATTTTGTATTATTAATTTCAATCAAATATTTTCAATTCCAGAATATGTATTGTCATATAAATTACTTTACTTCCCAGATGTAACATTTGATTTAGTTGGATAAGTTTTTCAAGAAAAGAAATAATTTGTATTGTAACATATATTATGGATTTCTAAATATAAATTTCCATAATGTACATCAGTTCATTATTTTGCATTCTTTTTTAAACAGATTTAGAAAAATAAATTGAATGAAATGGAAATGGCTATTAAAATGTACTTGAAAAGTCATCATTTTCCATTAAAAACTGATTGAGTATGTTTTCCACTCAATTTTCACCTCTATTTAATTCTACGGCAATTCTAGTACAAATCAAAAAAAAAAAGAGAGAAAAAAATTGCGAATTTTTTTTTTTTTTTTTTTTTTTTTTTCAAAATTTATCGAAATAATGTCATCGATATGGCATGATGCCCATATTGAGCGAATTTATGTTTTTTTTTTTTTTGCGTTATTGCATTCCTTTTCACGTTTTCACGTTATTACTATTTTTTTTTTACACGCATATTCTATATCATTATGAATTAATTATTTTTCACATATGATTAAATCATACTACATTTTTCATTACTTTTCACATCGTGTATATTTATTATTTGTATATTTTCGAAGTTATATGTTTTCAATTTCATTAAATGAATTGAGAGAAAATAATGTTAACCTAACAATTCATTCATTCATTATTTTGTTATTTATATATATGTATGCGTGTATTAATCAGTTAATTCACGTAACGTATCGGTGATGAGTCATTGATGTTGATTGTGTTGTTATTTTATGGAATTGAAATTAATAGGAGGGAGAGAAGAGAAGAGAGGGAAATGGATTAGTTGTGGTATAAAATGATGGGCATCGATAATAGCATGTTAAGTTAAGCTAAGCTATATAAGGTAAGATGATAAAGTTAAAGAGGAATGAATGTATTTCATGTAGAAGAGAAAAGGATGGATAGGTGTAGGTGTTGAATGTGGAATTGTTATAAAGAAAAATGTAGAATTGATGGTTGATTGGTTTATTGAAGAGAAGAGGATAGAGACATACATTGAATGAAAAGACACCTTCAGGAAAATAGAATTTCCGTCAGAAAGGAAAGGAGAGAGAGAGGGAGGGAGAGAGAGAGAGAGAGAGAAGGAAATACAAAAATTAATAGATACGAAAAGATGAGGAAAGGGAAGAAGGTTAGAAGAAAGAAATGGGGTAATAAAGAGGAGATGCCATCGTCACCCTTGTCAACGAATGTCAACCTCGTGAGGGTGTATATATGTGTGTGTATGTGTGTGTGTGTATATATATATTGTTAAAAGATGGAGAAGAGTATAATATCTGGATGAATTCCTATTTCTTTTTGTAATTTTCTTCTCTTTATAATCTCTTCTCTAAAAGAGGGAAATTATTATCATCTTTTCTATCGTCTCTCTCTCTCTTTCTCTCTCTCTATTTCCTCTATGCTATACTTTTTCTTTCTCATTTATGAAGGTATCTTAGTTATGTAAGCAGCATTCAACAACATATCCAATTCTTTCTTATCCTTTCTCTCTCTCTCTCTCCCTCTCTCTCTTCTCTTCTCAAAACCTTAAGGGATACTAGAAAATCTGTTTGCTGTTTTGCCTTAGTAGCTGCTGTTACAGAGAGTACTCACATACGTTAGATGATAGTAATGGACCCATTTTATTGATGAGGTCGATGGACGACGACGGATCGATCTATTGAGAGCGGCGGTCGCGCATCCTTCTTTACCCCATCTCTCGTACCTCCTAACTCAACTATTACCTCCTCCTTTACCTCCATCAGTAAAGTCCACTTAGCACCTCCATTGCATATACACAATCTAAACATCATTATCATTTATTCATCCATTCATTCATTCATTCATTATTATTATTATTATTATTATTATTATTACTATTATTATTATTACTATTATTATTATTATTATTATTATTATTATTATTATTATTATTATTATTATTATTATTATTATTACTATTATTACTATTACTACTATTATCATTATTATTATTATTATTATTATTATTATTATTATTATTATTATTATTATTAATTATTATTACTGCTATTATTATTATTATTACTACTAATATTACTGCCATTGTCATTACTACTATTATTAGTATTATTATTACTGTTAATACTAATTGTTTGTTATTATTGTTATTACTAATATCATTATTGTTACCAGCACTACTATTATCATTATTATTATTACTATTATTGTCATTGTTATTACTATTATTACTATTATTATTGTCATTATTATTATTATTGCTATTATCATTACTGTTATTATTATTATTATTACTATCATTATTATTATTATTAATTACTGTTGTCACCATTTTATCGTTATTATTAATATTAATATTATTATTATCATTACTATTATTATTATCATTACTGTTGTTATCATCATTTTTCTTATATAACGTCCTTTCCTTTATATTGTCTTTTCAGTAATTATTTCTTGATAAAACTATTGTTATTTCCACTTGTCCATTATCATATTCGTCTTCTTTACATTTCTGTTATCGCAATCATCTTTGATTTTAATCTGTTATCCTTTCATCATTGATTCATAATTATGAACAGGCTTATAAGAATCGTTTGTTATCGCGATAATCGATTAATCATTCAATGTTTCATGCTTGTTATCACTTTTTATTACTATCACCATCCTAATAATTACATTGGTCACAAATAGCAATCGTATGATCGATCACATTTATCACAAACAATCAGGTTATCGCTTTTTTCGTTTTGATTGATTCGTCACATTTATCCGCCATTTAATCCTTAATTACCGAACATGTCGTGTAACCCTATTAATAATGGCACTTCATCATTATTGTGGTTATTCTAATTAGTCTCTTTCATTGCTGTTATCGTTATAGTTAACTTTTACAAAGATAAGTTATATGATATGATCCTTAATAATTCCACTCATTAATTTGCTATTCTGCAATTAGTAATTGTTTGAAACTATGATTTCAAATACGATAGTAATTATTACATTTGTTCGTAACTGTGCATTTGTTCATGCTTTGGTATTTTATAAATACATACCTGTCAAATTGATGTTAAGTAAATAACATCTATCAAATAAGCTAGCAATAAAGCAAATTGCATTTGTGACAATCTATTAATTTCTTCACAAAACATTATGTTTGCTAAGAAGTGTAAGTGTAAAAAAATTAAGCTAATTCGTTAAAATTTGTCAAATTTATCATTTAGCTTATATTGTTCACTAGTTTTATATGTGCACAGTTTTATTTACTTTTCGATTTGTTTACTCAGTTTTATTTGTCTATAATACTGTCAACTTATTACCTTTGTATCTAAAAATGTTATGGATTTTTTTTTCCACTTGTTTACTCATTGATGAACGCTTCGTTAATCTTTATTAGCCACATTTTTTTTTTTTTTAAACCTTAGGTTAGAATATGATAACCGTATAATTTTCAATATCATAAAATGAATTTAACGAGAAAAAATAGAATAAATTTATTATTTTGAAATAAATTATTGGCGGGAATTGTTTCATTGTTAACAGTATTAATTAGTGCTAATGACTAGTGACTATAACAAACCATCAATTAAGTATAATTTAATAGAGTGATTACGAGAGCTGAAAATACTATGAATAATAATTTTGAACATTTAATAGTCCATTGTTAATGGTGACAGCGGTAAGGTTATTATAATCTATTCATACGCTTAAATAGTTTCATTACCATTTTGCATTGTAAACTTTGCTTGTTAGTTTTCTTACTTTTTTTTTCTTTTTTTTTTTAATGAAGTGTATCAAACCATATTTCACGCGCACAAATTTTTGTGAATTAATTGAGCATTAAAAAAATTTACGCACATTCGAACAATATAGGTAGAAAAGAAATAAATTTCATGGTTTTTACTAAATTAAAGAAATTTAATGTTTAAATAAAATCACATTTTTTGTTGAACTGAACCAACAAAATATAGATGGAAGTATTTCTTTAATTTAATAAAATCATCACTTTATTGCCTGATATTAAAATTTTAATGTTAGTTATTTTCTAGGCTAAAAATGATTATCGTTAAAAAATACAATAATTAGTAAGATATTCATAGTAAAAATCATATTTATTTAGTATAACTTACTTTCTTTCATTTCATATAATATTCTACATATATCTTTTGCAGTCTTAACTTTCCTTCATATATCTGATTTTATTTTATCTTAGTGATGGTAATATACTATTCATTTTTAGTCAGATAGTTTTGAAGTTTATAAATATAGATATTGTTGACATACGTCTTATTTTTAGTATATTTGGTTATCATTTGACCTTTTTATGTGTATTGATTGCGTGATTTTAGCATATCAATTATATTCATTAAAACGTGTTTGATGCAAATGTATTGAAGGTGTAATTTCATATGATATATTTGGTCATTTACAGCCATTATAGCTGCAGTAAGCAACGATATGTAAAAGGAATGTTTATCTTACGACGACAATAAAATGGGACTGGAAGCAGTACCGTGTGTGCTTCGTAGTGCAGCCAACGGTGGTAATAGTTCGTCGTATTGTACTATTGGCTTTCTTATTCGACCGTCCACCTCATCTACCAATAATACTACCGGTCAAACGGTTTGTTTATTCTATTTTTTTTTTTTTTTTTTTTTTTTTTGAAAATTTTTGATTTCCCGGAACTAAAAAAGGTATGACGTAAACAGCGCTGAACCGTACTACACGTTTTCTATCCGATATATACAATGATAGGTAAAGCATTTAATAGAGAAGTATCCGTAACGACGAATAAGATATCTTTTAGAAAATCATAAGTTATAGAAGTTTGTCGACTTAAAATACAAAGAAGAAAAGGGATGTTCAGAAGCTTTCTTAGTTTGGAAAACAAATAAGATAGTGACACTTTTTATATATTAAAAAAAAAAGCGTTTAGTAAATCTTAAGACTAAGGATTAAGGAATGGTTTGAACTAAGTAAACAGACGTCATTCGATAGTATGTGACGATGATTATTGGATGTTTGTATATCTAAATTGTAAACACTACTATTATGTATGTAGTCTTTCATGTCTTTTTACTTTCTTCAGAGACATATTTATATGTTATCAGTTACGTAAAGGTTTAGTATGGTTTTATTTGATTAGTTTATGAAATAGAAAACCAGTTGGATATCAATCACTTCTGGTGTAAACTGATCCCGATTTTATTCATTGCACTGTGAAAATGGGCAATACTAGGAAATTCTTGATTTAAAGGTTGAACCGAATTCATGCTAAATACAACGATAAGTTGATATTTGATTTGGGAAAATTCTCAAAGTTAAATGCAGTACCTAAAACATGTTAATTTAGGTCTCAAATGCAGCACTCAGTAGCACAGCTTCAGTAGCGGTGCCATCAGGTAGTGTTCCAAAATCCTTGCATGTGGTACCTGCGACCATCCAGAAGCAATCAACTACTCTTACAACAGCAGCACCAAAACTGGTGGTTCCAAGCGTTCTACGAATACAACCTACACCTTGTACTTCGGCACATTTGGCGCCACCAGCTCAGCAACCGGTACACCATCCAGCACCTCCAAAACCACCACCGCCACCACTTCAGCACCATCATCTTCAACCGCAGCAGCAGCACCAACCGCAACATTGTAGTACAGATGGCTGGTTACACGCGGCACCGCGCTCGAATGTCAGTAGCGGTTCCTTCGAATCACCATCGCCTTCACAGGTTATCTTTTGAATACCACTTTGTAGCTTAGTACTAAGAAATTTTGTATTTGCAGAAGGCAAAAAAATCTGTAATTTTATTCCTTTGATTCAATTATATGAGTTGCACCTATAGGATTTTTCTGTTTCCCACGTTTTAGAGAATGAGAGAAATAACGTGCTTTGTAATTGTAGGTTGTTCCACAAATGAACGTGAGTGAATCATACGATTGTCAAATGCCATGTACAAGTACCACACCGTTTTTCCCACCCATTTCATCCATAACGCAAAGCTTTTCATCCGGCAAATCGGATATCGATTTGCTTCAGGTAATTGTCGATATTTTTCAGTTCCTTAGAAAACCGTTTTTATACTTTGCGTATGTTAAACCAGAATTGTTTATTATGTAACGCAGCGTGATTTTGTTTAATCTTACGGCTGCATGACGGACCTGGTCGTATGTAGAATAGCAATAATAATTCCAACCAATTGGACCATTTGGTTGGTTGGGATATCGCTGGTCCGGTCGGCTTGATTTTGATCAGTAAAGAGACTAATAGCGCATTCAGAAAATTTATGGCGATAAAATACTGAAGCAGTAGTAGCCAGGATCATGTATGGTACAGCTAGCAAGTTGAAACTGAATAAAGACATATTTTTGTAGATTTTTATTTGAATGTTAGCACTTTTCTTACCTAATAATTCTGCTTTAATCTCTTTGTCTTCGTACTGCTTCTATCTAAGTAATTGCAGGATATGACACATCATGTTGATTTGAATCCTCCAATTATGCATCAACAACAGCAGTCGCAGCATGTCACTGATAAGACAGTAATGATAACTCCTAATCATTATGCGCAGCAGCATAATATAACGCCTCCTCCGCCACCACAGCAACACCATTATCACAATAGTGCTCCTGCGATGATGCATATGCAAGATTCTTCGACATGTACACCGGTGCAAGCTAACTACCAGACACATATGCAGGTTTGCTCTTTGCCATCATATTGTTATATCTTGGCCAAGATCCTCTGGATCACATTCGTTACGTTAGTGTTGTTGCACATGCACGACGAAATTGCGTGCTGCTGGAATTGATTGCTTCGAAGATTTTGTTATTTTGTGCTTCAAATTAACATAACGCAATGGTTAGTTATGTTGTAAATAGTTCACATATCTCCACCTTAACGTGAGCCGTTATTTTAAATACACCTTGATTCATCGTAGCATGATTTTATTTCAAAAAAGGACTCAAATTTTTGCGTTGTCTGTTATCTGCACAACCTGAATTATCGTTGTACTTTGCTCTATGCGAATCGTGAAATTCATGAAAATACTTGTTTCCAGGTCGAGTTAAATGGTGGAATGCCATCTTGCCATTATCAAAATAGTTACAACGTTGTGGCGGATTGTTCCCCTACAGCGGATAGTGGAATCCAAAGTATCGCCGACTCGCCACCAGCTGATCCGTTCACTCCACCCACGCCATACATTCCTCCTCCTCCGGTAGGTTTTGAAAAACATTCTGTGGATATTTGGGAAAGTTTTTAGGCTTTCAAGTAAGTGGGAAGTAACTGAGCAATTTTATTTGTGTCCTCTAGTCTCGTTATGTAGTTGATGAATGTTAAGGAAATTGACGTAAAGATTTTCCAAACTCTGTACAAGGTGACGAATTTGGATTCTAGAATGGATGGACCGGCCTAATAGCGTCATTGCTATTTCCACAATATTATGACTGGATCTTGATCTGTTACTGAAACTTTTGCAATTTTCAGATAACTGCAGCAGTGAATAAAAGTAAGGAACCACAACCAACAACCAATTCGGCAAGCTGTTCCGATGATTATTCTGACATGCCACGTCTGATACCTTTCCATCAAATGGAAACAGAAAATGGTTCACCTTTAACGGAAGAACCACCACTATTTATGACAAAAACACCACCACTCGATGATGATGTTCTGAAAACTACTGAATTGGATACATTAATGGAAGATGAGGGAAAAAATTCCGAGCAGAATCATGAAATTACAGCCGTATCGCAAGAGAAGGCGAAGAAAAGATCGGATGATGATATCCCGAAAATAGCAATTACTCCGGCAATGAATGTTACGGACTTGGTGGAACAACTAATGTCACATATGGATCCGCAGCAGCGCAAGCAGTTTGCTAGTGCTATCCAGTCGAAAGTTGCTATTGATGATACCACTGCAGTTGATAATAGTAATACTATTACTACTAGTACTACTATTACCATAACGCCTGATACAAGTGCTAGTAATGCCACAAATGCAACTGCCGATATTGTTACTTCGGCTACAACTGTTGCCACTGCAAATATTACTGCTACTACTATTAGTGCGGCTTCTACCTGTGACAGTGAAATAATAGAATCGAAAGAATCAGAACATGAAGTTGCAGTGCAAACTGAATTTGTTAACGTATCAAAAGTACAATCATGTGAGAGTCAGAACGTTGAAAGTGGAATTCTGGAACTTAGAAACGGGATTTCGGAAAAGAAGCGAAAGACTCGTAAACGCAAAAACGACGATTATAGCGAATCGGTTTTAGGGAAGCCGACAAGGAAGATGAAACGACGGGAAGTGGACCTTAGACTAAATGATGCTGTCGTAGGGTGTTCAACTGTTGATGAATTGACTCTTGATGAAAAGATAAATGTAAATAGCTCGAAAAGGCAAGTGCAAGTACCTTTGTCATCCAGAAATTCGGAAACTGAAGTGCAAATAGAAGAAAGAAAGTGTAGAGGACGGAAGAAACACGAAGAAAGGAAGAAATTTATAGCTGAAAAGAAGTTTCCCGCCAGAAAATTGGAGAAAAAAAAGACAATTAACGAGGAAATTCGTGAGGGACGTCAAGAATTTGCTGTGAGTGTTGCTGCTGGGGAACCGAACACACATTTAGAATATTCGGATGAGAATATGGTGGGTCAGATCAGAGAACTTCATTTGGATATGAAGCGGAAAGTAAATGAGCAATTGAAAATTGTCATTGAACAAGTCGGCAGGCAATTTGCCAATCTGGAACTGAATTTCGGTGATCGGAAGCATTGGGATTTGCCGTGGTACCGGTTGAATTGGAAGGAAATTACTCGAAGGTTTGCTGTTCTGAAAACCAAACTGAAGTAATATAAGGCACTTGCACAATATTGCTATGACAGACTCGTTGTATTAGAGCTCTTGAGACCGTAATGAAATTAGACATCGAAGGTTGAGCATTTTCTGGAGAAAAAGTTGCCAAAGTAATAGTAATTTATTGAGCCAGTGAAACTGCTTGGAGTGAGAAAAGTCTGAATAGATCAAACATTTTCTTAGAGTTTCCTCCCTTTGCAAGAAATTTTATTTAAGATTTTATTGTTCTTTGTCACTTACAATTGCTTCTTTTTCAGGCTAGTTGAAAGGAATCGACTGGAAAAATCAAGGCGAGAAAAGAACGCTTCAAAAACTTGCCGAACTGGGGATAGAAAGTTGCCGAAATCAAGAAAGAGTGATTCCTTTGTTGCAAGGTGGGGATGACATTCAGTTGCTTTTTCTCTTCTTGAAACTGCCAAATCCATTCAAATTCATGAATTCATGCTATTTTTGAAAACAGATTTTTCAATATTGCTTTGACAACGTCAGCTGTTGAATGAATCACTGTGGTCTTTATTTTCTAGCCGCAATTGATGTATGAGTTTGAAACATGCCATGCTTGAGGGAAAGGATCTTGCACTTTGCAAATAATTTGATACATCCATATTCTCAAACTGAAGTACTGTTTCAATCGCCTAAATTTTCAGTGCCACACCATCGTCTTCAAAAGTATGTGAAAAAAGTCGTCGTTCACCTGGTGATTACATCAAGTTGAAACAGAGTTAGTTACCTTCTTTCCGAAATTTTTACAGTTCATGTTATATCATCTTCGACTTGTAACGTTTTTGTTCATCGGCATCCTTTTTTTTTGCTCTAAATAAGGTTATTACGCGCAATGTACTCGTTAAAACGGCATCAGAGTGGAAGCTTTCTATCCTACTGTGACTTTAACTGCAGATGTGATCGTTGATGCCTATCCGAAAATTGAGCAGATGCAATGTTCTTGTTCTTCTGGATGTTGTGGTGAAAGTGATGAATGCTTGAACCGGTAGATTTTTGGGTGTACTTACGTTTAAAATTTTCTTTTTTTTTCTGCATTCATAGTTAAAGGTGCCATCATCTTGCTAGAAAACCGAAAGTCAAATTTCCATGTCTTTATTATTCCGTTTGTATTCTAGAGTCATATTGATGGAATGTGGCAGTAGCTGTCCACGAAATGCTCTCTGTACTAATAAACGATTGTTTCGGCGTGAATGTGTTGAACGTTTGCGAACTTTCCAAACGATGAATGGCTGTGGTGTTGGTGTGAAAACGGACGTTAATATTGATAAAGGACAAGTGAGTGCTCGTTTGACCTTATTCTTGATTGTTGATAGGCATCTGTAACGCGATTACAATGATAATTTTCATTCAACATTTTGTTAAGTTATTAGTTAACATATCCATATCGCGTGTCACCACTCATTATTATCTTAATTTAATATCATGAAGATGACGATCGTCGAAAGAAATATGAACATTGCTCTATTGCTGAAAACTACTTTGCTGCGATTATGTCCTTTAGATCTTTTTTCAAAATTGTTTTTTATTTTTGCAAGAACATTTGAAAAGGTTGTCATATTTCGTAGAACATTTTTAATCAGATGAGATGATAGTTTGTAGTACTGCAAATGTCACTTTGAATTAATATGACAATTTTTCATCATTTTGTGTCAGCCTTCTATACGGTTGCAACATTTCCAATGAATTCGAGTAAATTTATTCACCGATATACGATACATGTTCAAATCTCGCATCTTATCACTGTCATTCACACTGTTGATTATACACAGCTTATATTGTATTGAAAATTTTGCAGTTCATATGTGAATATATCGGTGAAGTTGTTTCAATGGAAACATTCAATATTCGAAATCGTAGTGATTATCGCTATCAACGAAATCATTACGCATTGAACCTTTGTCCAGGTTTTGTTGTTGATGCCTATCGTAAAGGAAACATTGCACGATTCATCAATCATTCCTGTGCTCCAAACTGCGAAATGCAGCGTTGGTAGGTTATGTTGTCAGTAATTTCCAGATTTCTTTTTCTTTTTTTTTTTTTTTACAGTGACTCTTGGGTAATTACAGATGCATTATTAGACTGACTTTAATCGTAGGTCTGTTAACGGTCATTATCGAATTGGCTTATTTGCTTTGCGTGGAATTCATGAAGGTGAAGAGCTTACGTATGATTACAATTGGGATGCATTTGAATTTGATGATGTAACGATATGTTGTTGTGGTGCACCAAACTGTCGACATTTCCTTAATAAAAATGTTATTATGAATAATCGAGAAAAGGAACTAGTACGTAATACGCGTTTGCTTCTGCTACGAAATGTACGAAAATCGGCAGCATCTAAACTAAAAAAATTTAGAAAGGGTGAGTTTTTTTTTTTTCCTGCTGGATGTTTCGATATTCTGACTTAAAATCCACAAGAAATGAGACCATGTGATTATGCTAGTGATTAGATATCGAAAATAGTGGAATATATTCTAGTGAGATAAGTTGATTCTACGACCATGTTCAGGTAGTTTGAGCAGGCTATTCTAAATAGTAATGATAGCAAAGTAGTTTGGTGGTTGAATTCTGGAAAGTTGGTTATGGTGGTGCTGAAGAGGTAGCTGGTTTTCTAGTGTTACGATTGATCTAAACAGGGATGCAGCCTGGTTAGATATTTTTTCAGCTGCGACAAGCGAGAACATTTTAATTAATTTTTATTTGTAGGATCTCGATCCCGGAGCCAGAGTAGAACCTCGAAAACATCTTTAGCAATTCCTCCAGCAAACAATGGCGATGTGCATTTGGAGCAGCTTTGTCAAGAAATAGTGATGAAGTTTAATGATTCTAAAGTAGCTTCCAAAAAGCAGCTCAAAAAGTTATCAAGCTTCGTTACTGAGCTTTGTGAGCAGCATACTTCCACGCGGACAATCACGGAAATGCTGGATTGCATAGAAGTGAAAGTTAACAGTTTGCTTGGTAAATCTAGCAGACCTCTGGATCGACGAAGGCTGGATATTTGGCGCGCAAGTTTTGCTTCGATAAAAGCAAAGCACTCTCGTCAAACGAGAAAACTTGGTAAAAGGGATCATTATCGACATCATCAGAGCCCACGAAAATCTAAAACTGGACCTCATCGGACGTTGGCAGCTGCAATCAACTACAGATATCTTGATTCTCCCGTATGTTTACTTTATTTCGTGGTTTCATTTCAATTATGCAACATTCATAATTCAGAAATATGGTACTTCTAAAAACTTTAAAAACTTGTAGGATTCTGAAATACTTTAGAAATGTGTTTATTGTAATTTTGTTTACCACACTGTTAAAAAATTTTTGGTTACAGATTCCGGTTGGTTCTTACGATCATGATAGTTTTTCACACCTTAGCGTAGCTGATGCTAATACCGATTGTGTGCGTTGTATATGTGGTACTACGGATGACGATGGACCTATGATACAGTGCGAAAAGTGCAATTTTTGGCTTCACGAAGAATGTGTTTTCGATGAGAAACCATTTGATGAAATTAAGGTAATGTTTTCATATGTAGTGGGTGCTAGGCTTTTAAACAGTTTTGGATTTGCAGTTCCCTTCTTACAATTAGCTTTTTCTTAAACCTGATCTTTTATCTTGAAATATTGCTAAATTTGCTTTAGGATTTCATCTGTATCATTTGTGTTCGAAATGCTCAACGCACATCAACGGCATCAATTCCGCTACGCATTCAGCCCGACTATAATTTCAAGAACTGTACTTATTATCGGACATTGGTGAATTCACGGCATTTGCAAGTCCGTCTCAGTGAAACGGTGTATGTGCAAAAACTTGAAAACGACAATGTAAGGGAACTTATTCAGTTTTAAGAGAAGTTGAATTTCCACTTTTATTTTTGATTATTTTACAAATTGGATTAAAACAAAAAGTTAAAAAAAAACATAAGTTTTCTCGTGCGGATTTACAAGTAGTTTTATTAAAGGCAGCTCATCAGTTCTGTTTCTTGGTTTTAGCACAAATTGATACTACGTCGATTGGTGGAATGCACGAAACAGAGTGGACCTGTGGCAACTTTAATTCCTGCTGAACTAGAGGAGATTGATAAAGAGTTTTGTCCAGTTTCATTTCATCGTAAGAATGTTAGATGCTTCCGCATCGAACGTCTTTTCTCGTTCGAAGGGCATAAATTCGTTTTCGGTTTCTATTACGCGCGGCCACATGAAGTCTATTGTGAACCGGGTAAATTATTCCACGAAAAAGAGGTGAATTTTTCCATACAATTGATTATAATATGGTGGCCACTGCTATTTGATATCATATTTTTGACACTGCTGTAAACTCTATACATTGATAGGATCGAGGTCGAGGTCAGAATTACTGCTTAGTATCTAGTTGTTTAGTGCCTTTGACAGTATTTTAAATAAAAAAACTGTTAGCATCATATATATATATATATAGGTACATATGATCACTTAACAAATGTTAGTATATCAAATTTTATCGTGAATCCTCTTTAGAAAACTTTTTTTCAGCTTTTTGCAACCAGTATGTATGATACACTTCCACTCGATGCTGTTGTTGGACGTTGTCTGGCTTTGGAATCAAATGTTTATTGTCTTGGAAGGCCAAAATTACCTTATTATGAAGAAGTGGTATGGTTCTACCAGATTAGTTTTGGTGCATAGATTATTTGAAGGGAGAAGGACACTTTGTAGAGATTGTTATTTGGTTGTTGGCCACAACCATCTTGGAACATTACCTTGCAATAGTCTGCGCAAGTCCACGGTTGATCATTTAATTCAGTTATTGAAAGAACGTTCAATTTTTTTCAAGCACAATACAAGATAATCAACAGCATACTGAGTACTGTAGGTTTCATCACATTTCTCTGAAATACACAAAGATTTTAAGTACTAAATACTTTTGCAGGATGTGTACTTTGTGGAATACCAAACAGGAAAAAATTCAAAGTTCGAAAAAATTCCTGCGAAAAACCAATACTACATCAATACCGACCCGCTCATTTTTTCACGTTTTAAACAGAAATTGACCATTGCTAGAACATTTACGGTAATGATTGGAATATTTTAGACTAATTTCATCAACTTTAATTCTTATGTATTGGGTTTCAGTTTTATTTTGCAATTTAACACACATAAGTTTATGAATTGTGGTGCTTTGGAAAATTTCTAAATCCAGACGTTTCTTCATGGTTTGATAAGTGAAATGTTTTTGATTTCAGCCCTTCGTAATGGAACAGGATTCGAAGGATTTTTCCCGTTTTAATGAAATGGAGCATAATAACTCCGCAGTCGAAAGCAGACGACAGCGAATGGCTAATTTAGAGATAGTTCTACAACATTTGCCGATAACGGGCAAAAATAAAGAATCATTCAAAGCTATAAGCTGTTCATCTGATAAGTTATCAAAGCAGAAGCGATTACGTCAGTTGCGTCGCTGATATTCTCAAGAATAGGATGTCGGAGTAGACAAAGATAATTTACATCAGTAGGATCTGTAATGGATATATTTGGATAGCGTTACTTATATATGAAGTGATAAGAAATTTGCAGCCGAGATCTTTCACTAAATTCCCCCATTTTAACGGTAATTTTTCTTACAAGCTAGTATAGATGTAAAGAATTCCCACCAAATATTCCTGAAATGTGAAATATCGATTGTAGTCACTGAGTGACTTCGGCAGGTTAGCTTTACAGTTATCTTGTAACTCCATGCCGGGAAGTTTATAGTCAGCTTTGTATGATTTGCGATCATCTCCATTATCCAGCGGTGCAACTGCTTTGAATAACTAGAAATTGTGCGTACAACATGTATATATTTCTTTGTAATTCCTGCATAGTTCCCCAAATTTTCATTTAACTTTATTTTTAAAATGAGCAGCGATGCATTCGAATTTCTTGTGGAATCATTGATGGATTTAGTACGGCGTTTTATGACACGCTGTAACCGTCATTCCTAACTTTGAGTAGTCGTTGCTGAACTACTGTGGTGGACGGAATTAACTGCTTAGATAATAATCTGTAGTGAGATTGTAGTGGACAGATATCCTTTATTTTATTCTTTTTATCACTGTATAACATGAAATAGTTGCATTATATGCAATAAGAATCTTTTCTTAATTTATCTCGTGTTTTTCTCTTTTTTGAAGTATTTTCATGTTGTCTCTTATTTAGTTCTTTTCACATCCAGTATTTTCCTATTGTCTCTTATTTGGTCATCAAATTAATAAATTTGAATGAACTCAACGTCTGTAAAGTGTATAATATTTCGTAATATTGTACAGGATTTTTTTGTCACCAAACAGTTGTGATATATTATTTTTCTTTTTTTTTTTTTTTTTTTTTTTTTTTTTTTTTTTTTTTTTTTACTTCATTGTTTATTTTTTTTTTTTTTTTTTTTTTTTTTACTATTAAATAATAGCTTCTTCCTTTGTCATTTATTGTATTTTCGTATCATATGAATTGCTAAAAATATTTCGAGAATGCTCATACATTAAGACTTTTGGTTTACATAGTACTTACTGTTACAGTATTCGTATAGTTTTTAAGCTTTTAAATAGCGCATTAGTAAGAGAGAGAGAAAAAAAAAGAAATGACGAACTATATGTCCTTATCAATGTCATCAGTGACGTTAAATTATTAACGGGACACATCATTATCTGTTTTCATTGTGTCTAATTGATTGATTACGGTTTGTTATGCAATTTTTTTTTTTTTTTTTTTTTTTTTTTTTTTTTTTTTTATTTTTTTTTTTTTTTTTTATTTTACAATCAATGAATGAATTATATATAAAATATTCTATGTCTTCTACACTTTGCTTAATATTATAATTGATAAGTAATATTATTCAAATGGAAAGTGTAATTTCAGACTTGGTAATAGTACTATTCAGCTGGTCTCCCTTATATAAACTTGAAGATTCAAAAAATTAGTTTGACATCAAAATTTGCTATTCATTTTACAAGCACAATAATTTCCGGTGTGTTACATAATGCTAACTACACTTGTAGTCATTTATTATTATAGAAATGCATTTTAGAATGCATTGAATGTAATATTGATTTTAAAACATGCAAAAAAAAAAATAAGTGTAAGAAGAATAATTAATTCTCCACCACTAATAAATATATCATCAAAATATTTTAACTTGTTCCCTGCTGGACGTAACTATGGTTCGGAAATGAATGCATTTTTTTTTTTTTTTTTTTTGTTAAGTAAGAAGAGGAGATAACCTTGACAGTTTAATTCTAATAGGAATGAAACAAAGTTTGAAGCTTGTTTTTTTTTTTTTGAAGGCTGTTTTAAGAGACTGATATATAATATATGCATATTCCTATCCGATATGCATTTGTTCATAGTACCATTATTTGATGAGTTTGTTGAAAGATCATGGAAAAAGGATCCAATAAATTCACTTGAACCTCTCGGATATTTCAGAATCCTCAAGGCAGTATCAGAATTATTTGTGAACCAGAATATGATAATTTAGATAGTCCAAGTGTACTCTGTAAGGCAAATTCCAACAATGAAGCTTATTTTTCATCTTCAGAACAACAGCTAGATGTTAATTAGATTTCAAACCTTAATAGTAATGTGTTTCTAGCTTTTGCATAGTTATCTGAAACTGCTAGGATACGACAAAATACAACTTCTTGATATTCAACATGTAATTAGATGTGAGAAGTAATATTTCATTTTTGGAATCTACCAAAAGTGGCATAATTTACAGGATTGAAGCCATTGAACTTTGTATTTTCAACATCTACTACTATTATAACGATAGAAGTATACTGTTTGAGCTATGGTTAAAGTTCTACTCATCATATTACTGCGTACAGTTTAACTTAACGTAATGGAAATAACTAATTGACTAATAATAATTAGTAACACTTAACTAACAATAATTTAACTGATTTTTTTTTCTTTTGAAAAAAGCTTCCTAGTAGTATTTGAGAAACGAAAATTGAAATTAAAACATTATGAAAAAAAGCGCTATTATTTCATGTCACATTGTTCATTTGTGAAGAATCTGGATATGTATTATTGACAATATGATCAGTGCTCTTTTGAAATTAAATGTACAAATAAAAGAATTGAAAGAAAAAGGAGAGAGGAAATATCGTCATGCGACATAAAACTTCAAATTGAAGAAATTAATGACCAAAAAAAAGTCAGATTTTTCCTCTCAAAAAGAATTTGTGATTTTTTGAAAAGTATCGAAAAATTTTTCTTTTTTTTTTTATTTAAGGAATTTATAACGTAATTTACAGTTTGCTTATTAATTGCTTTCTGGGAAAATTTTTAATTTTATGGAAGTTAACAAAAAAAGAAATGATACACAAGTATAAAGAAAGAAGATTGTGCTGTTGTGTTTAAATTAAATATCCCTTGTGTCATTTTTTTTTATAACTAAATTTAAATTTGGTTAATGGACACAACAAAAATAATCAATCAACTTATCATTTTCGCTGCAAATAGATGTGCGAGTGTAAGAGGAAGTTGTTTTTCAAATATGTTGAAGTGATTTTTGAAATGAACGAAATTAAAATTAAATTAGATAGATCGATGACACTCTTTTTTCTCGAAACCGTAAGCTAGCTGATGTGTAACAAGTTACTTGTGAAATTAGCTCGATTAATTACTGAAAGTTAAATGACATAAAAATAAAATACGACAAACTAAACACAACAATATTAGAAGGTTACACTTCCATGACAGTTTCATTATTGCTGTTATAATAGCAATGCTTTAAGAAAAGATTGAGAATACGGTCAATTCTTTTGAAATATGAATTATATATTTCAAAAAGAATGACATTGACTCATCGTCATGCATTTATTTCGAACAGATTCCAAATATTTTTTGAATTAGAAGGTTAATAGGTTGAATTGAAATGAATACGAATCAATTATTATCTTAATATGAATTGAATCTGGAAAAATCATTCACTTCATTGGAATTGAAATTCGCAATCATAATATTCGTGGCCACAGATAAATGCATAATAATGTTTTCGGAAATCTGTAAACAGTTTTCGGTTCCAGTTTTTATTTATTGATAATTCATTAGTCACTGGGCATGCATTTTCCTCAAAAAATGAAGCAAATAGAAAATTATGTTTGAAAAGAAAATATTATAATTTTTACAGGAATTTATGAGGATATTCTTTAAACGCTACTTTAGCAACAAAACATTTGCATTCATATTACATATCATAATATTTTGATAATCTGCATTTAAATTGGATTTCAAGTTGAATTTTAGAGTTTTACCTGGGATTCATGTCTTTAGCAACTAAATTTTCAAATTGCAACCAATCAGGAAAAAGTGACAAGAAAAGTCGAAAAAAAGTAACGAGATTGCTTCAAGTACAACATCCGTGAAATTTCACGGAGATTTCTGGAGAAAAATTCTTAAAAAATTAAAACATCAATCACAATTTTATTATCTGTATAAAGTATATTTCTGGATGCGATATCACGATGGATGCAGTTATTTCCATGAAAATATTGCAATCCTTTTGCCGTTCCATAATACATATTTACTATTTTCTCATGACGTGAAATTTTATTCCGATTTTCTTGCAAATATCTAAGAAATGAACCACCGTTGACCTGAAATTTACTTAAGCATTAATTATTGATGGTACTTTCAAATTTATATCCGGAAATTATTCATTCCATCGGATAGTTACATTATTGAAAAGGTAATTCCATAAATCAACCAACCAATTCCAGAATTATCAATAACGGACGTTTGATAGCAGCAATACCATAACATTCGATTACTTAGGATGATCAAAAAACGCATCAGGCGTGCTTCATGCATGAATTCTTGATATGCTTTCGTACCGATACTTTTCGGCTGTTGTTTTGGCATAACTCGGACCTATTAACAAATTCAGCTTCTTAATTCAATCTTTTTTTAACTAAATGTCTGATATCAGATTACAAAGGATTTTCAAAAATACCTTTTTGATGGCGACTTTTTGTTTCATCGGTCCAACAGTAATTTCGCCAAGTGAAGCAAACTATCCTTCACCCAATAATTTATCCATTTTGACAATACAGAACATTACACCTTTGTTTCATTCAAAACTTCTGAAATTTTTGCAAATTACGTGGAACGCTATTTGAACAATGCCTTCTGAATTATCTGTACTAACCAGATGTAGCTTGTCCATACGCAAATAAATTTCCGCTATAACCAACCATAGTCGATTCTACTACAATTTGTGTTGAATTGTCATAGACGTCCTGAATTTAATCTACTTCACGATATACCTGATCTGCAAAGCACGATTTAAAAAGAAAAAGACTTATTTTTCTTTATTTCAAATCTAGTTTATACAGAGAAATACTCGAATTGAATATTATGCATAAAACGAATTTATGTTCGGTAAGAAAATTTTTTGAATATTATGCATAAAACGAATTTATGTTCGCTAAGAAAATTTTTTCCTCTCTTTTTCCTCACATCTGCCCTGCGAATAATTCTTCAATCAGTGAGATCAATAAAAAAATCATGCAATTAGTAAAACTACGAAAAAGACATGCATCAGAAATGAATAAAGGGAAAAAAGCACAGAAGGAGCAAAATTAACAAAAAGCATATAGCAATAAAACTAACCTAAAATGCATGTAGAAAATGAAGTTAGCAAAAAATGCAATAAATAAGCGAAAATATGCGAATTGCTCAGAGACTGAAATTAAGCCAAAAATAGCAAGATAATATGCAAAAGTAAAAAAAATCATGTACCTTCACAAGAAATTACGCAACAATTCAAATTAACATGAGATATATGTATTAAAAATTAGCAAGAAAGCAAGCAATAAGTAAAACTGAGAGAAAGTAATTGCAAGATAGTAAGCAATTATGTAATAAGCAAAAAGATAGCAAAAAATTCAGGAAATTGACAAATTAAAAGAATTTTGCTTTCCTTCACTTAATAAAATACCTTTGATTGTGTATATGTGTCGTAAAGCATTTTCCCAACATTGACGTGAAGATAGCAAATAGAAAACAAAGTTATGAATAAAAATGATTATGTCTGCTTTTTATAGAAAAAAATATTTTTAAAAACGATAACGAATCAAAAATAACCCGAAAATTTTAAAAACCAAATTCAAAATCTCAAGAAATTCGAAGCTTTACAAAACAATTCAGGAAGTTGAGGCAAGAAATATATATATAACTGATATATTTTATTGGTTATGAAGTTCAGCAAATGATCATTAACGATAATTGAACAAAATTTCGTGGATTTTCTTACCTTTCTCTTTGTTGCAATTACTACATTCATCCCATCCTGAAGCGATTGCATCTGATCGCAATTTAAAATACACAAATTCATTTGCATTTGTATTTCCAAAGAACTAATTATTACCTGAAAAAAAATGAGCGAACTATTGGAAGCACAAAATCATAATTAAATTTTTTAAAACGTACAATGTGACGGAAGTGAGTTGGGCTTAAAATTTAACTAACCAAACTAAATTTAAAAATTTAGTCCTACCAATGAAGTTACTGGACATCAGTAAACTAATAATTTCGAAAATTCAATTTTTGTACTCATCTTTAAATTAAATTGGTCAAAGTTGCATGCAATAAACAGAATGAATAAAAGGACATGCAATAAATTACATCAACAAAAACCATGCGATAAGTAGAAGTAATCATGAAAATTAACTAAAAACTTGATAAGTAAAAAGCTAATAAGTAAAAGATAAATGAGGAAGAAGTGCATTAAGAATTCATTGAAAAAATTATGGAAAAAGTAAACTTTGCAAAAATTATGCAATAACTAAGAGTAATTGAAAATGCATGCAGCATGGAAATTAGTGTGCAGTAGGCTAAACTGAAAAAAATTAGCGCAAACAAATAATCTAACAAGTAGGATTAGCAAAAAAGCATGCAGCATGCAAAAGCATGCAAAACACACTATGAGGACAAATAAAGTAAGCAAGAAAAGCATGCAAAAAGTATTCTCCATACTGGGAGATACCAGAGAAGTTCATGCAAAAATATAATTAACCAAAACCATGCAGTAAATAGAATAAAGAAAGATTAGCGCAGTAATACAAACAATAGAAACAAAAATTGTGCATTAACTCAAATTAATATAAAATCAAGCAGTAAGTTAATGCAATCGGAGCGTGTGCAAAATTAATAAAAAACGATTTGATAATTGCAAATAATCAATTATTATCTAATAAGTAAGAATAACAAAAAAAGACATGCAATTACTGAAAGCACAAAAATGGCATGCAACAACAATGAGTGCAATTTTAAAAAAGTATAGGATGAGCAAAGTTAACAAAAAGCATGCAGTAAGTAAAATTAATCAAAAAATGTATGCAAAAAACAATTAACGAAAAGATTCGGTAATTGCAAGTAATCTGAAATATTATCTGATGAGATTAACAAAAATGCATGCAATCAGTGAAAGTACAAAAAAGGCATGTACTAATTAAAAACAAATGCAATTTGAAAGAAATAGAGGATAAGCAAAGTTAACAAAAAGCATGCAGTAAGTAAAAGTAACGAAAAACGCATGCAAAAAACAGTTAACGAAAAAAGATTCGGTAACTGCAAGTAATCCAAAATGTTATCCGATAAATGAGATCAACAAAA
>JABVXV010000413.1:0-48723 GCA_013365325.1 Dipetalonema caudispina | reverse complement strand
TAATAATAATAATAATAATAATAATAATAATAATAATAATAATAATAATAATAATAATAATAATAATAAATAATAATAATAATAATAATAATAATAATAATAATAATAATAATAATAATAAATAATAATAATAATAATAATAATAATAAAGAAAATGTAAAGTTAATTGATTTGATATGATCATGTTAACCTTTCTATTTTAATCATTCACGCATAAGTGAACAGAGAAGCAAAAGACATTGAAATTCGAGCTGAAAAAAAAAAAAAAAAAATCAAAGAAATAAAGAAAGCACATACGGAAGGTAAACAAAATGAATCAAATCGCTCCTTTCTTTATTACAAAAAAAAAAAAAAGAGAAATTTTGATTTTAGTATATTTCAGTGCTTTGATCTATGAAAACATCGTTGCTTTTGCTGTCCTTTCATCTCATTTTGATTCCCTTTTATTTTATTTTTTTGCTTCTGATGATTCAAATTTCGCTCAAAAACTTTCGCCTATTCCCAGTTTTTCTGTTTGCTTACTTTTTTCCTTTAATTTTTTATTTCATATCAAATATACGCAAACATTATATGTCGTACATATACGATAGTGAAAAATGACGATTTATTATAATTTAATTAAAAGTGAACAAAAATCTTTTCACTTACCTCATTACTTTTGCTTTTTTAAATGAAAAAATTGAAGTACTATGATTTTTTATTTTTACATTGATTCAACACCGGAAAATATCAATGAAATATTAGAATTCCTAAGATTAATTCGAATTCAATGTTTTGATTATATTCAAGTATATATGTTAGGGTTCAAAATCAGTATGTATTCATAGTTTTGTTAAAAAAGACAAAAATATTTTCAAATGATCGGAAACAAAATGGCATAGGAAATGAAATATGTAATTGAATAGAAAGAGCAAAACTAACATTTTGTCTTCTACTTTTTCAGAAAACTTAATTCTTTGTTTCAAATGCATTTGTAATATATTCCGATTCGAAAGAATTTGCTTTTAATTCGTTATTAAGCTTAAACTTATATTCGAATCCTTAATTTAGCTGTATTTTCACTGAGTGTTTAAAATAAAATAACCTACATTTATATTTTGGGTGGAACAAAAAAATGAGTAAACAGTGCAATTTTTTTTAAATGATGTTTTTAATAAATTTCAGCAAATATCTTTTCGGAATGAGTAAAATTTGTTTCCAATGATATTAAATCCAATTGCTGTAAAGTATTGGGAATGAGTTTACAAAGTTAACGAAAGTCACTTAATTTTATTTTTTTGTTTTTGATTTATATCGATTAAATTTCATTCATAAAATAAATATGATACCATCTTACTAGAACCGTTATTATTCGTTACAATTAAATTGTACATTATTGTTTGAAATATTTACTATCCATCCAAAAACACTTATAATTTACAAAATAAATTAATTGAAAATTTTGAAATTTTAAGCGAATTGTTACGATACTTTAATATTTATGCAAACTTGGAGTGGCATTCAAAAATAATTTAATCACTTTCGTCCGATAATTCAATTCAACATTGCGATTTATAAATTTGCTTGTGAACATGCTAAATAGAAATTATTATATGCTTCCGTTACGTCAAACAGGTCTGGAAGACAACAACCTAATAGCAGGATATGAATAATTTTATTTATTCAATTTATTTATCCATATACTAAATCATACTTAATCGTCTATATCAATTTTTAAATCAATTAAGTTAAGAAATTCAATGTTGTACTTTAAATTTTAGCTTCGTTGTTCTAATTTTTAAACTCTTCCTATTAATATTTCTTGTTTTAATCAATACTGTAATAAACGTGTTTGGGAAAATTGAAATTCGCTACTATAAATCAAACATTAACAGTTGCTTTGTATTTGTTTTTTTTTTTTCAATTTATAAAAAAATTTGTTAGCTTAAATTTCCAATTCAATTTAATATCACTAAATTTATAGGAGCAATCCTGAAAAATAGTTATGGAACAAAAGATGGAAAATAAATCAATGGATGATCTATTAGGTGCTACAAAAGAATTGCTATCTTTATGGATGACAACATATCCCAATGCTGCATTAAATAATTTATCACCTCATGAAAGTATGCTTCTTTAGAAATTTTATTAGAAAAATCAGAACTCTAAGATATTTTATATAATTTGAATAATTCGTATTAAGATAATTTATAGTAAGAATTGCTTGTAGTAATCAAAAAGACTGAAACTTTCTAAAAGATAATATTATGATTTATAAGGTTGCAATTATATTTTCAGCAATTTTTCTATCAAAATTATCCGAAATTAGCTAATATCTTCGTTGTTTCTGTCTAAATTAATGTAATAAATTATACCGAATAGATATGTGGAAATTACACATGTATGTGGATTCAGCTAATTTACTCTCTATTTTAATACAAAGAAAGTAAATCAACGAATTATCATATTATTTTGGATTTCAGTTCGGAACATCACTGCATCACGACGTATTGAATCAATAGGATTGAAAAATTTTGAGGTGCTTATCTTTTAAAATTATCTACAATTGTTGGTTTTAATCTCTAAAAAGTTATTTTAAGTCGAGAAATGCCGTTCGTTATTTTATATAAAGTATCATTTCATTGAAATAATAAATTTTAAAACAAATTTCAAACAATAAGAACTTTTGCATTTGAAATATCTTTCAGAATGTATAATTGCAAAAAAAAAGAAAGTTTCGTTTGCAAGTACGACAATATGTACAATTAAATTTTCGAACAATTTTACGATAAGATTTTCCAAATTTTAGGCATTTTTTTCAAATACACAAATTGAAGAAGATCATGGACGAAACAATTCAGTGCAAGCTTTTCAATACAAGCTTATGCCGTCCACATTTGATAGTAAGCTTAGCCAAAATCTTAACTTTAAAATAAAGTTTTGTTTTTTAAATTTAAGATATTTCAATGGGGAAAAAACAAGCAAACTACTGAAAAAAAAAAAAGAATATTGAATAGGCAACATTTTTTGCCTTATATTAATTTCATTAATGATTAAAATCAATCAAATTATCAGTATAAAATTATGAAAATTTTTGGTGATTTCGAAATTTATTCAAAAATATTTCATATAAATTTGATTTTTTCCATTCATTTTCATAAGCATTGAATGCACAACAAAATTAGACAAATATTAAAAATTACTTCAATAAGTGAAATTTAAACGAAACATTGGAAATTTAGGTAACGATAAAGCCATATTGAAAAATACCATTCTTTATTTCTCTAACAATAATATACTCCCAATTCGTGCTACTTTTTTTTTTTCTTTTTTGCCAACTATATTCATCTCATCAATTTTTTTAACCTTTCAATGCTTCTTTATACCTCAGAGCTTCTATTAATATCTAATATCTCTTCAATTGAAGCATTTCAGGTTCCTACATTTAATTAATTAGTTAACCAATCAATCAATCAAGCAAATTTTATCTCTTCTCTCTAAAATTTCTTTTTACATTACTAACATTCCTGCAAATATCGCAATAAGAAGGACGTACCATTTCATTTGAGTTGCATGATGCAATTTGTAAACTTCAGCCTCTGTGTTAATTACGATCTGCTCTCTTATATGGAACAGGTTTATTTGCGTATTGGGAATGATTGGTAGATGGATACTTATCAATTAATTAGCAATTGAATTGTATCGAATAGATTTGGTAAAAAGCAATATTTAATTGCTATTTGAACTTCAATATTAAGTTAATGCAAGAGAAAAGTAATATTAGCAATGGAAATTGATGCTCAGATTTTTACGATTTAACTCTACTCATTATCAGCAACTTTATTTTCTTATCTATTTTATTAAATATCTGTCATTTAATTTACCTCACTAGTTGCTATTTAATCAATCTTTTATATTTCTCCTTGGTTACTGCTTATAATTTTATTCTATTCTTGATATTTTCATTGAATACATTGGTTTTTTTTTTTTAAATAACTTTTTTCTTAAAACGAATTCTCTTATTTATCCTATCTAATTCTGTTGTATGAAATGGACGGTGTTTTCAGGCATCTGACAAACATCACACAAAAATGATAAGCAAAAATAACTAAGTGTTGTGGACGAGTAAAATGGAATAAAGTATTAAATCTTTAAATCCGATTTCAATTATTTCGATCAAAATTCATGTTGAAAATTAAAATTTGTTGCATATATAAAACACGTGAATTTCGGAATTTAAAGTGAAAACCAGTGCAGTTGTCATCGTATCCTCTCTGTATTTGTTTCGTTCATATTTTCCTTATTTGGTTTTCTTAGGTTTCTCCCAACTAACTTTTCAACTGGGAAAGAAATAAAAAAGAAAACATGATCTCCACTTTTTCTGCAAAGCCAAAAAATTCAAACGTTAAAACATCCCCCACTTAGTCATTTCTCATAATCTAATCAAAACAAATGAATACGATAGCAAAAAATAGCAGCAGGCATTTAGCATTGTATATATTTTCTCCTTCTATGATTTACAGAGTGCTGTTCTATATATTCTGCTTTGAATGTAAATTAAAACTTGATGCATATCAAGTTTTTCTACTTATTACTTATTTTAAGCTATTATTTTTGTCGAAACAAAAATATTTTGTCGCTTTTACGTTTCTACAAACGTATTTGCATAGTTTTCAACTGTAAATTTTTACAAATTAATATGTTATATCAAATATAGATAGAAGTGTATTTTCTTACTTATAAGTTTGTACAAGCGTACGTATTCTTACAGCTTATTTGACATGGTGGGATTTCAGGTTTATCAAATTTGTAACATTGCACTTCAGTAAACATATCGAATGTTGCGGCGTCAAAATTCCAGTCAATGACCTCCTCACTGTATCGTTCACCCTCATTATGTAGTAGCATGACACCAAATGCTTCAGTGGATATGCATGAGCAAGTCATTGCTTTTCGTAAGTGATTATTACTTTTATGTTTTCTGGTTTTCGACTTTCCGTCCATGTTAGTAATCCATTTAAGCTTTGATTTCCAAACGGTTTTAGAAATTTTAATTTAATTAAATCTCGGAATAATTCGAACAATTTTTGATCGAAGTTATACGAATTTTCCAACTTGGAGTAACTAAACTGTTCTGTCGATTTGTTGTGATGGTCAAGCTTTATCACAGTCGTTTGGAGATCAAAGTTGATTAGTACAACATCTGCCTCATTAGTGATTATCTTCTGTATCATAGCGAATTCAGTTGTGAAGAGGGCAGTAGTTTAAGATATTTTACTATTTATTACGGTGGATAATCGATGTTGCTGATAATACCAGAATATTCAGCCTTTATGAAAGTATTTTTTGATGTTCACATTGATCTGATTCGACTGACTTCTAAGGAAATATTTCGAAAGTTCGATTAAAAAATAATGGGATTTTTGTTATTTATTATACTTACATCATCAAATTTGAAAAATTATGGCGTTCCATTTCCTGGTTTGCTTCAATCCACTCTGTGCACAGTATCGATTCCCTTGATGAAAAACGATATAGTTTTGGATGTTAAACTGCATTTCACATTTTAATATATCTTACTATCCATTGGAGGTTTCTTCTTTTTTGTATCCATAGCAACCAGCAAAGAATTTTATAATCTTGGAGTTTTGGAGGTTAAACCATAGCTTCAAATTATAATTATGACTTAATTTTGCAGCTCACTCTACTGAACTGAATTCTGACGTGGGTGTTCAGGTTGGGCCGGAGTCCAAATTATCTGCCATCAGTTCATCATCGAATGCAGGTTCAGTTTCAAACTTTATTTGTTACTTTACAAGAAATCATCTTAGTATACGTGTATGATGGTTAACGTCAAATATATATGTTTTATGAAACAGTGATTCTAAAGATTGCTTTTTGTTGTATTTATGAATTTGAAAATTGGAAATAAAATGGAAACTGTAAATTTAAAAAATAGCCAAACAGCTTATATACACTTTGTATTTACAAATAAGTAGTTAATATAGAATCAAAATGAAACCACTCTCTGTCAGGAAACATTCCGATAATTTATGAGCCAACGGAAACATCGCTACCTTCCAATGCACCAATGAGTCCATTGCTGTATTCTCTGCAAAAACAGTAAGTTTTCAGATTTTGCTTGATATTTTTGATGTTATTTCACGTGCTTGCGATCTTTTTGTCGTCTAAACATATGTTCATATCGGAATAGTGATTTTGTTTTTTCTTTTTCAGTCGTTTGCAATTAAAGGAATGCTTTCCTACTTAGAAGCCATTTAATTTAATATTTTAAATGATTGGTATTGTTGTTCTTAGCTTTTTTTAGTTGTGTGGTTTTCAAATGCGTATCTAAGTATTTAATTAATACCTATTATTTTCCAACGAGGATATATTTGCAATAGGTTGTAGACCATTGGTTACGAAATGGTGATCTTCGCTTGATACGTTATATTATTAAGTGTTAAAAAACTTTTCAAGCAAGAAAATATCTTCGTGCCGAAAATAAATTTTCAGGTATTATTAGAAATGATCGCACATAAAATGATTTTACACATTGTAAATGTAAGAAAACATTGTAATTGAAGCAAAATTAGAGGATTTGGACAAGATCCATTCAGAAGGAATACGCGAAGTTTCGAAATTTAACTTAAAAATACGGCGAAAACTAATAAAGAATTATGGGGTTTAATTCGGAAAAATACAGTTCCAGTATGAAATTACGAGATTTAGCCTCATTCCAGGGATCCTTCTAAGATCTTTTTTCTTTATATTTTTTCTGATGGTCGAAATCAGTTCGTGATTGTAACTTGCTGGAATCTGCTCTGTTTTAATTTATCTCCTGCGAATTGTCGGTCATATTTATTTTGTCATAGATTCCAGTGATAACTTAGCTTTGAGTTATTGAAATACTGGCCTGATTTCTAGCCAAACTTTTATTACTTGCGTCCAGATAATGCTTAGGAATTTTTAAGCAAATTTTTCCCATGAAGGGTTTTTTCAGAGTTAACTTTTTTCAAAGAAAAAATTTGTTTTTTAAAAAACAGATTTTTATCACTCATAAAAGGTGGAACTTTTTCGCTTTCCAAACATTTGGCGCTACTATCCTCATGACTTGGACATTTAGTATAGCACTTTTTTTTGGTAAAGAAAATAGTTTTTTTCTTAATTCTGGAATCGTCAGTTTTATCGGAAAACTTTGTTTATGGTTTCAAATTTCAACGGAAAAAGAAATTGAAATCACTTCTGTCATGACTTCAAATTAAAATCTAAGCTAACCACCGCAAAATCAAAAGCTTCCCATGAAAACATCCGGAAATCTATCGGTTGTGATGATTATTGTTATTTTTTCAATCGGCAGAAATAATATCGCTAAAAATCATAATATTTTCCATTTGGCTGTTCTGACGAAAAGCAAAAAAGGAGGGGAAGGGAACCTTCTGTTGTCTCGAATGCTTTACATTTTAGATTTTTATGCTTTAAACATTCATATCGTTCAGGCTCTTTTTTTCTCTGCAAGAAAATGCACTGTGCGAAATTATGTCTGTTTTCATCATTGAAGTAGCACTGGTTTTTTCAGATTAGAAGCCTCTCTTTCTGTCCCTTCAGTTTTATAATTTTTAAGGGTATTAATACTTTTTTGTCAGTTATCGATCAAGTCATGACCCACCAATTCCATCACCGAACGTTACTTAAATACCGCTGGGATCTTAAATGAGACCGGGATATCAAGTAATTAGTGTTATTGGTTTTCATTCTTCAGTTAACATTTTTTATTGCGATACGGTGAGCAGTGGAAGGAAAGGTTTGTTGTATAAGACATTTTAATGATAAGATTGAACTGAAATTGTTAACAAAATCTAACTTTATGATCTGGAACAAAAAAAAAATATATATAATATTTTATTCTGAAAGTAAAGTTTGCAATTTTCCGGGTCATCATCACGATGCATTGAATATTTGCTCAGCAGGGATACAGTTCCATGAAGTTTTCATGCTTAAATACACTTTTTTCATGCTATTTCCTATTTTATCCATTCATAAACTCATATCACGTTTTATATGCTTAGTGTTTTTCCAGATTAATTTATTCATCATCCTGTATAAGATTCAGTTAAATTTGTCTTTTTCGGTTTTAATTATATGAATTTCGGTTTTTTTAAAATTTTTTAAGTAATGGAGGATATTCTCTACATTTTAATCAAGTGGCACTTTTTTATCAAACGACGGATTGTGGCTTGTTTCTCTAGCAATGACGTTTTTGTTTGTTATTGCTGTGAGATTGAAAAGTCGTATACCTGGAAATAAATGATATTGTTATAAGATGTGGAACAAGGCTTCGGACCACGTAACCTCATTTTTTCTTTGAAGGCAGTATTGGTGGTAGAAATAGATCTGTTAAACTTTTGCAGCTTTTCCTTATTGCTTTATTATTATAGCTCTGTTGCTATCACTTATCTCTTTCGAATTTTAAGGCTTTCAGACCTTTCCTTCGAGAAATACTCTAAGAAGTATGTTAAATAAACAAGTAGTAATGCCACCGTTTCCACCATCATTACCATCAGCAGCAGAAGTGACATCACCAAGAAAAAACTCAATATTCCAACGAATAATATCTACTTCAGTAAGATTAGAATCAGGAAAAATTGAGCAGTGCATCAAAATCCCATCGAGTAATCGTGGTCTATATGAAAATCATCGGTACACTTCTTCAGCATCCACTATTCCGGCAAATTCCAAATTTGAAGTGCTGAAAACTGATTTGTCTCGTAGGATATTAGCAGCAACAATTATATCTTCTCAAAATTTTGTTGGTTGACAATCAATTCGTACCATTTCAACCAATGATTCATGCTTCAATATGAGGAAGAGCGAACAATTGGTTGATTCTGATATGGACATTCAGATAACCCATGAGGATAACCATTTGGATAGTAGTTCTTTACATTTCTCATCGCATCAACCATTGTCAATAATGGATACAAATATTTCGAATAGCTTTCCGATTCATAAGTTTTCTTCATCGACTTTACCACATCAGCATTATTTGGGATGTCATAATATTCCATCAGCAACAGTGATAACTGCAGCAGCAGCAACAGTGACGACAACAACAACAACAACATCGAGTAGTGATGTTGTAGTAAAGAAAAAAGCGGTGCTGCTGGATGAGAGGTCTGTTTGTTGATCATTTTGCAGATTATATTTTTTAGTGATTGTAATTTTTTCAGGTATCGTGGTGAATTATCAATTCTGGAGAAGTATCGTTATGATCTCAGTCGAGCGCAACTTAAAGCAAGCTCACGAACTTCAGCTTTACTGGCAGGTTTCGCTATGGTAAGTAAAATACAGGATGAATTTAGTTCACTTTTGAAATCGAGTATTGTTTTACTTTATCTCTCTCGTTATAGCTCTCTCGAACAGCATTGCCATAACTCATTATTAATGAATATCAAAGCAATCTAATCAATGATTGAATATAGCTTAAAAATTAGCTGTGGGATATGCCTTTTGAAATGAAATTTAGTAGATTAATAATATGCCTCTACACTGTCAATATGGGAACATCACCATTATCATTTTAATCAATGTTGCAGGTTGTTGTCACGTTTAGCATCACTGTCTATAGCAGTATTCAGGAAATAAATATCAAATTAAATCATAAGACTAGTAATTTCATTATGTCCAGGTCGCCTTGGTGGAATTGCAGTACGAGCGAACGACGCCACCTTTTTTGTTAATAACACTTGGAGTCGTAACAACACTTCTTGTTTCTGTTCATCTTCTTGCACTTATGATGTCAACGTGTATATTACCTTACATTGAAGCAAATGGTTGTACGCAAGATTCACCTCATATTCGGTTGAAGTAAGTTCGTTCTTTCGCTAACAATTATTTGATTTTAGAATAATTGATTTGGCAAGAAATGTCGTTAAGATAGAGGAAATTAGAGAAGCATATTCTGAAATTGTATTTAAAAACTGGAAAAGTTTATGGCCTTTTCGTTAAAAAAAATGTAGTGAAGAGATAAGGAATCATTAGGAGTATCTAGTCTAGTCTGAGTTCATGATTGTATATTTTTAGTGTACATCAGTATTTCTGATACATCGGATTCGGAAAAGTAAAGTTTTATTATTTTCTTTTTTTCATTTTTTTTACAAGTACATATTTCTAACCTTTCTTCTATTAAAAAATAAAAAGGTCTGCACCACTCACTATTACAGTATTTGAAGTTGCTTATGTTCATAGTAGATTTACTCAAAATGTCCGTTTACTATTATATACCTATCAAGTCCCAATAATATACTGATGGTTAACAGTGATATTACAAGTTAGCCTGATTTGGAGTAACGTATATTACTTAAGCATTTGATAAGAGATACCATTTTTGCTGATTCATAAGAAATCTTGTTATAATTATTTAAGTAGAATTTGTAATGTGTCACACACAATATTTAAGTTATTCAGCACATTTATGCTCTTATGTTAGTCTTGAATCTTATTTCATATGTTTAAATTTCAGATTCTATATCGATCTATCATGGTTATTTAGTACATGTATTGGTTTAGTGTTGTTTCTTATTGAAATTGGTATAATATTTTTTGTAAAATTTTACGCAGTCAATTATATCACTGCTGCATATATTACCACTGCAATGCTCAGTATGTACAAAACATTTTCCTTTACTTTTTAAAAAATTTTTTCATTTTCCAGAATCAAACATCATCAACGTTAATACGTCATCGCAGTTTTATCGCTTCATGATGCATGACTGTTTCACTTTTCATTATTATGTAGTATATTTTAAGGTAGTGAATGACATATAGAATAAAGAAGTAATTGGGAAATAAAGTAGAATTTTAGCAAGAAAATAATTGTAGACTATGACTTAAAAATTTTCACACTTAAATCGCTTGAACTTTCATAATTTATCGGGATATTTCCTAATTTATTTAAATTTCGCTTCTTTTAATGTCATTTTTTAAATTTCAGCTCATTTCAGTATTTTTCTACATTTCAGTACCTGTTGTAGTGGTATTTACAATATTCTCATGCCTTATACATAAAAATCGATTTATTCACTCAATAAATCGTGTAGGATCAAAAGCGTTTGATCTGCAAAAATTTTTGAATGAAAATAATGCGACAACGAGTATTCCGAATGCTACATCTATTGAACGACATCTGGTAGGTGCTGGTTTACATGGCGTGCGAGTTATTCATCATTGATATACAGACATAATGAAAGAATTTATGAAGATTTGAGAAGTCTTCTTTTTTTTTCAGTTTCGCTAATCTTTTCTGTCGCACTTTATATACGCTTTGGCTTTAATGCTGTTTTATGCTGTTTTACGTATAAGCTGCCATATTTGCTATTTTTTTATTGGATAAAAAGATTTTCCCTTGAACATTTCCTCATCTCTTAATGACTTAATGGAAACGAGCTTTTTCATGCTTCCTTATTCGCTGCCTTCAATTTTCATGATAACGTTAAAAACATGTTGAATATTTTTGTTATTTTGTATCCTTTTCTCAATTTATCCATATCAGCTGTTGTCGGCAAAGATCAAGTCGTTTATTATACTTACTTGTCTTTATAGACAAATAAGGGTGAAAAAAAGCTGTAATACGGTTCTTTTAATGGATTTCCTTCTATCCTATAATTTGACTATCTTTTTGATTCTATCGTCTTGATGATTCCAAATTATTCCAAGGACCACACTTTGACTTTCTTTAAAAAACTGGAAACATAAAGATATGCGATTGTTGGAATATGTTTTGAATTTAATAAATCTGCTTCTGGAGATTATTTGCTTGCTTGTAACTCTTTCCATAATGCTTTTTAGCAAGCTAGTTTGCACATCCCTTGTTTATTAGCGCCTAACAAATGAATGCCATATAATTATGAAACTTATTTTCCACATATGGAAGCTCTTATTGTTTTAAATTACTTGATATTTAATTTGATTAATTCCTGTTGCTAAAGACGATTTTTACAGTGCAGGGATATGGGGGAGGAATAATCTAGAATTTTCGCGAATTATTAATTCATCATAGTCACTATTGTAACTTAATTGGGAAATAATTTCATATTTTATGGTATTTCGCACAATTTTTTTGTACTGAATAAGACATTGTGCATTGCTTTCCACTCGTCAGAACTTTTTATATGATCTTATCAAAGTTGAAATTTTCAAAAAAGAAACAGATTAACTGCTTATTCAGCTTTTTCTTTCTAAACAACTGTCAAATGAATAACTCTCGATTATATGCTTAACATATCGGATTATTGAATCTCTGAATTAAATTCCGACGTTTTCAAGTATGGAACAAGTTATGGCTTTCTATCACTTCATGAACCTTTTCCAATAGATTTTGAAGTTGTATCTGGCATGTGCCACTTATGGAGCATTCGCTATAATGAGTTTTGAGTCGGTTCTAGTAATCGAGTATTAATAATAAGAAGGATATCTTATATAGTTACATATTTAAACAATTCCATGCTAACTTTGAGTTGAAACCTTTTTTTCTGGTATGGAATTAATTTCAATTTTTACAAGCAAATTTCAGCCGAGCAAAGAAGAATGTGCAGTATGAAAGGAAAAAACTGGATTTTGAGGTATTTTTTTTTTTTTTGCTGTGTTTACCAGTAAAAAAACCTTCCTATCAAATATGATAGTATGATAGAACAAAAGATAATTGAATGTTATCAGCGGATAAGTGAGAAGAAATAATTTCAAATTCCATTTTTTTTTTCGGGGAAAAGAATCAGAATGAATTCAACGTCTTTTGAAACTGTGTAATTAGAATTTCGCAACTGATAATACTGTCTAGTAAGTTGACAATTTTCATTCCCTTCCTTTTTCTATTCCATTTACCCTTTTTCTGTTGTCCTTCTATCTTTAATCATTTTTCTATTAAATAAAATTTAGTACACTTTTATGCTATGATAATATTTGATGATGTATCTTTATTTATTTAGTAGTTTCAATCATTTTCGGATATATCTTCACACTATTTCAAATGGTTACAATCTTGTTTAAATACTGAACGGCTGATCATGTATTACTTTGGTTACCGTTTGCTATTTACAAAGAACTTTGAGTCAAATTTCAATAAATGAATGTAAACATTTGATTATATTCAATATATATATGGAATTGGAGATTCGTCTAATAATGTCTTTTTAAAATAATTTTCAACCTTTGTAACGACACATCAAGAGCAATAGAAGAATTTGTCGTAGGGAGTCTGGAAAGCATTTCTGATCGGCTACAGTTTATTCCAATGTAAGTGATTGGGGAAAAGAAAAGTTATTCTTAGAGTTCAAATTTGAATTTCCCTTAAGAAGTAATATTTTCTAACATCCGGAACTTACAACTTGCTGTGCATGAAGTGGAGGCGGAGGATATCCAGAATTTTTCTGCCAAATGACCTGAACACAAGGAAGAAGCAGTTCTTGAAGTATTTTATGATCATATATTTCTCGGAGCTCTAGATAAAGTATCAACAATAGCTAGAGTAGCTTTTTTTTAATTAATTAATATTTTACGGGAGGAAATTCTTGTAAATATTGTTCATTTGAAGTTATACGCGCAACTGCTATAGAGACTGATATTTATGTATCATGATTTCTATCATGTTAACAAATATTAACTACATTCCATTGCTCAATCAATAATACCTCTTCCATAAACGGTAAAATTTCTGGTTGTCGTAGTAGATTCTTCCAAATATGAGAAACACTTGAATAATTTATTAATTAATGAATTTTTTACATAATCATTCGATCAAGGATGTCTTTTTTATTTCTTTTTTAATTCTTAATCTTTTTTGTACAACAAAGCAGTGGATTGTCAATATTATTACTATGTTAATCTTAACCATTTCTTGTAAATTCAAAATTATATTCTTGAACATACATGTCATTTACATATAGTGTACCATATGTGATTTTTTAATTCAGTACATGAAATTGACTGCATCAATATACTACTCACTAATCCTAGAAATTGTTTGGTAAATTAAATTATTGGAAGGTTTATTCACTCATTTAGTTTTTGCCCAATTATTTTTTTCATCTGCTTATTTATTCTACATTTATTTCTTCCATGTAATATGCATAGGAAATTTCCAAATTGAAAATCTAATTCACGATAGCAATGTTGTACTTAGCGCTTGAACAGTTTTACCATTCATTTTTTCCTTCACATCGATCATCGATGACTAAATTGTGTTTTTAACCAGTTGTCGTTGTTTGTTTAATTATTATTATTATTAAGATAAACTTATAAACTTTATATATTCTTTGATTTTCTAGCAACAAATTTTATAGATTCAATTCTTCATTTGATTTCATTTTCATGGAAAATTGTCGATTTAAAAGAGTTAATTTTGCTTTTTGCAATTTAACCGAATTTATTACAGATTAAAATTTCAATTAACTCTATCAAATTTCTTCAACGAAATAAATTCTTCAATAACTGTTGACAAGTCTTAACAGTTAGAATGTAATAAATTTTCGGTTTGCTATCGATAAATTGTATGACAAAGAAAACTTTAAAAAGATAGCACAATTCTTTTCATAATTTAATTTAACAGACACTATAAAAGTTTAAAATAATTTGTCACATTATATCACTTAGTTCAGATCATTGAGCAATTATAACATAATGCCTGCAAGGTAAATTGTTATTACGTTGGATATGAGACTCTTTCAAATGTCTATCGAATAGCAATTTCGGATGCATTTTACCAAAGCGTTTTGCGCTCCCCCCCCACAATATAACATGTAAATTTGTGGATCCGTTAACCTTTATTTCTGTTATGAGTTCATATGAAGCTTCTGGAAATTTAATCGTCTTTATTATCGTAGTTATTGCTTACTAAAAAGTATCAATTTTGGGATTTATTAGATTTAATTCTGATTTAAATCTATTATGAAAATATCATTTTTTATAATAATATTATAAAAATTTTTCAAATATCATTTTTTTTTTTTTTCACAAGAAAAGGCTACTTCATTGTTATTTCCTAATTTCTTAGCAAATGTGAAATGAGTAACAAACATCAAAGCGAAGAAGAAAATTTATTTTACAGCAATTTTTAACGCCTTAATCATTCATTTTATTTTGCTAAATAATTGAAATAGCAGAACTGATCATTGTTTTTTTTTTTTTTTTTTTTTTTGTTTTTTTTTTGTTTTGGCTATTTGTAATGCTTTAAATATTAATGTTAACAATTCTAATAAGCTTTCAATAATTGATTATTGCAGTTTTAGATGGCATATTTTATGAATATATAAAAGAGACATATACTTTCTATATATGTTGTAGTAGCAAATTTCAAAAGAAAATCCAATTAAAACATGAAAAGTTGCATTTAAAAAAGCAGAATATTACTGTAACATTTGATGCATGGTTAGATTATACGGTATCAGTACAATCATATTTGATCATAAAATTGTAACAAATAACATTTAAATCATAAATAGCACATAATAATACAGCTATAAATGATTATAAAATTATCAATAATAACGTATTTCTTAAAATATTTACCGATTAATGGATTAATTTTGTTGATATAAATTTCGTGATTCTTTATAATTTCACATAATTTTCAAAAAAAAAGAAAGTAATGTCGAACGTCATAAAGAAAGCCTTACAGATTGCATTAATAAAAAGAATTATTAAATTATCAAAAAAAATGATCATCGTTGAAAATAGCATGGATAGCCAACACATTTTTCATTCGTAATAAATGAATAATAAACGTTAAAATTCGTTGAATAAATCACCATAAATTAATTAATTGTAATGAATCGATTAAGTGCCAAAACACTTCGTACATATTTGCTTACAGCATAGAATTGACGAAACGAAATTAAGAATAGCTGAAATTGAAAAAAATATAAATATACCATAATAATTTAGGTGATAAGATATTAATGATACTGGAAATATATATTCTATATATAACACAATTGGAAATGAATATTCTGTTAACTTGAAATATCTTACTTACCTCATCTAATGGTAATTTGAACACTATTACTATTACATTCAGAGAACAATCATTTATGGCATTTTATGAAAATGTCAAATAATAGTAGCCATCAAAAATTATTGTCACTAATTAGATTGTTTAATGATTTAATTAAATGAAATGAGCATGAAATTTGTGATATAAAATTTATCTTATTTGTAAGACAAATTCTGGAATATTTATATAATCTTGTTTATTATTGATAAAAATTAATTCCAAAGTATAGATAATAATTAGACGAAATGTATGAAAATTCGAGACCATTAAGGAAGTGGAATGCAACATTTAAACATTTATCCGAGAGTTACATTCTTCTTTTATAAGAAATAAATGCTTACACAATCTAACTAGTAGATATGAATTTACTCACAGTTTTGAAAGTGATTCTAATAATTTATTAATCAGGCATGAATTTAAACCATTAACAAAACTAAATTTAAAAAAACAAATGATCCTTATGTATTTAAAACTTAAATTCCTTAACATTTCAGAATATATAATAAGTAATAATTTTAAAAATGAATTAAAATAATGAGAAGACAAAACAAACCTTCAATAATAGCAATGATAAATTGCATACCATTAATGCTAATACCTATTTTAAGTTGAAATAAACACTGTTTAAAATCGTAATGATTCATCTGTGTCAAAATATACCGCGTTCGAGAGGCATCATATTCACCGATCAAGCAAAATGCTTGATTACGATCAATTTTAGGATGTCGATATGTACCGATCAAAAACCAATTCCTATAGTAACTTTTGGCGATATAAATAATTGACAAAACTCTTGTATAAAAAGTTTTTAAAGGTATTTGTGTAAGTCCATATTTTATATGCTACAATTATTTCGAATAATTGGTGATTTCAACTTTCAATTGAATACTCTTTTATAAATATATACATAAAAAATTTTCATATTAATCAATCTATACGAAGAATATTTGAAGTAATTTTCAGAAGAATAGTAATATTACGTGTTATTGATTTTGGTATAGGTTTGTTAATTAACTCTTACCTAGCGGATATAGCAGCACTGGTAGCACATAGCATTAGGGATATTAATGAAAGCACCAAATAAGCAACAAATAGATTTACGGTACAACATTTCGCAGCCGCGATACCAACCAAAGCATTCACGATAAATGCGATCGATGTCCAAATGGCGGAGTAATATGGACAATACTCGGATGAATCGTATAAGCACCAAATACCACCAGCTAACATAAAAGCTGAAATAACTTTTATTTTTTAGAATCTAATCAACAAAGAAGTTAATCATATTATTGAAATTTTATTTGTTAAGCACTTGAAGCATATATAAATTTATATCAAAGTTATAAAATTTCTTTTTTTTCTATCTGTTTAAACAATTTTATCGCATTCCAGAATTTTTCGGCATATGATATTTCTTGATGGATGGTAAGATAAAAGTGTCAACAAGACAAGACATTATATGAAACCATCAAAATTGAATTCATCGCGTTAACCTTCAAAGAATTCAATTTAATTCATCCACTACTTAACTATTTGAGGGGTCAATTATAATTTATATTCAGCCAAAATCTCAAAACTTCAAACATATCGAAAATTGACTGATTCTGATTAATCTAATCGCTTTCACTTCGATATTACAATAAAATGTGCAAATTGAATTTCACCGAAAAAATTATAATTTGAATATAACAAAAAAAAGTATACACTTCGTACAACTTGCATAATATTTAAAATAATTTTTAATGTTTGTAATCAAATAAGGAAGCTAACTACACTTTTTCCAGAAAATTTGTTTAAGATTTTTTTACTCTTTAAATACATTTAAGTAAAATTAAATAAACTATTAGCAGAGAATTATTTTTAAATGACTTATACCCGCAATCAATCCTTCAAATAATGCTATTTTCAACACAATATTTATATCACATCGTCGTAATTGTCGTGATTTTTCGCTTTCTTTTCTGGAAATTCTTGTCAAAAACGGTTCCGCATATTCTGAATGTGGTGGAAGTGGAGGACTGTACGGCGGTGGATTACGTACTATATGCACGGAATAAGGCGAATCATCACAGTTCTAATAAAATTTAATTAGAAGTAAGCAAAGAAAAAAAAAGGAAGGAAAAAATGTTATGATGTTAGTGACAATATTTGTATAATAGGACATAATTTCTATTACTTTTATAGGATTTTTGCAATTTTTAAATATTTAAAATGTAATGCATAAACGCATGAAGTTTATAAGATAACATATAAAATATAAATATGGTGTGCAAAGTTGTACGTGCATACGTATAAATAAATACACGTACGTACAAAATTCGAATACAGAAAACCAACCAAAAAAAAAAGGTAAACCAAATGACAATTATAAATTATTTGTTCACATATAGTAATAAAATTTTCGCCATTACAGTCGAAATTTTTCATTGCTTTACATTAATCATTAATTATTTAATCAATAATTAAACTCTATTATTCATTAATTATGCGAAACAATTAAATTAAATAGAATAAGCCTTATTAAGTCTTTTTTCAAACCTTTGTAAACTTTCTGAGCATCAAAAGTTCTTTAAATTATATTAAATATTAATTGATATAGTTAAAATTTGAGCTGATTAATTTGAATAGTATCGAAGTTACTTCAATTACAGGTGCTGTTGGTATCGGAGAACATCGAATAATACTAGGATTCGTTTGTCGATTAATGTCTAGCATATTTTCGCTTTCGTATAATTTGGCAGTTTTTTCGCCCATATACAATTTTTCATTGGAGATTTAACATTTTGTGTAATGGTAGAAATGCGTTCTGTTTACGCCTAAAAATTTGAAATTTAATTTTTATTATGAGGAAAAAAAAAAAACTGAGCAAAATTTGAATGGTTAACAATCACAAATTTAATCATCAATCGTTAAATTCAAAAATTAAAATTTAGTTTGATTTCCAACATCTTTTTTTTTTTTCAATTTTATTCCCTAGTAGCTTATTTTAAGAGCTCATCTATTTAAGAGCTCATTTACCAGTTAAAAATTTTGCAAATTACTTAAAATGAAGTAATATTCATAAAATAATATTCATAATATTATTTATAATATTCATAATCATAATATTTACAATATTCATAAAATGGAAATAATTTCCGAATTAATGAATTACTTCAAATGTTGGATATAATTGATATTTAACGTCAATTAAAATTAGCTTAATTTTAGAATTCTTCTATGTTTAAAACATTTTTTCCTAATAAAAATCATTTTTCCTAAATTTAAAAACTAATTTTATTAGCAAATTCAACAGTATGTCAAATAAATAAATAAATAATACATTGTGAAAACACAAATATATAAATGAAATCATTTCCTTGCAAACAAAATCATCTTATGAGACATCTGGTAGTAGCATTTTAATATTAAGCAAATTTATAAAGATGAACACACACACACATGCATACATACACACATACATATACACACAACACATACACACATACACGCACATACATCAACACACATACACATTCACTAACTATCAAGCGTTAAAATTTTACTGCAATGTTAGCAAAATCGATAAAGGTGAAGTTACATGTCAATGAAAATAAAACAATGATAAATTATGTATGTAAGATTTTAACAAATAAAATTTGAGTAAAAAAAAAAGATGTAATAAAATAATTAAATTTCGTTCCTTTTTTTTTTGCCCAGAAAAATATTTAATTAAAAAAAAAAAAATGAAAATAATAAATGAAATCAAATACATATTATGAATGACAGAAAAAAATTTTGGAGAGAGAGAGAGAAAGAGAAAGAGAGAAAAAAAAGGTAATTGAAGAAAAACAGATGGAAGAAAAGAGGAAGACGAAAATGAATTAGTAGTAGAAAAGATAGAAAAGATTTTTGTTAATTTTGGAAAGTGTATGATTGTGGAAAAGTTTGATTTTTTTTTAATCAAATAATTTCTAAATATATATATACATATAAATGTACACACAGACACACCACACACACACCCATATAATAATGTTCATAAGATTATATTGACATATAGGATAATGACAGGTTGAAATTGATGATGGAAACAGTGGCAGTGTTTTTGAATTTCAAATAACATACGACTGAAATTTTGAACAACTGATAATTTCGCTTTGATAGGAATAAATTAAAACAACAATAACAGTAATAAATTTTAATAAAATTTAAGAAATTTTCGAGTAGAATATTAAATTTTCCAATTGCTTTTAGCATTCTGATTTAAAAATTATTACATACTTTTTTTTTCGTTTTATCTCTTTCCTTTACTTTTTTTTTTTATTTTTTAAATTGATAAATATAATGGGATTTTAAAGTAAACGATGTGATTGCTTTGACAAAAATGCTAACCATTGTTAAAGTGATAAATTTTTGTAGAACATAGATGAAGTAAAGTTAAATCAAATATCTAATATTCAATTTCATTAATTAATCAATTTGAGCTTGTAAGTTGAGAGTTGTAACTAACAATACTAATTAATTAATTTGAACAATGATAATATGATATAAATAGCGTAGGGTATGAATTTTTTTAGAAGAAGTTGAATATTCTATTGTGAAAGAATACAGTAACATTAGGCCAGGTTTAACATTTATTTAAACCGAAAGGAAAAATTTTAAGTGAAAATTTTCGAAATGTTTATAAGCTCAATCAATCAGAGGAAAACTGCTTCGAACAATCTAAATATTACCGAAGCAAAAATGGAAAACGATAAATTAAACATGGCAGAAAAATTTTTACGAGGAAAAATTGAAAATTGACAGAGGAAAATAAGAAAAAAAGGAAAAATAAAAAATTCAAATGATTATGTAAACGAGTAAATCTGTAAGTGAGTATTAATATTAGGGAATAAAATGAATCGTAAATGAGTGTTAAATCTAATTAATAAGTAAACTTTACCAACCTATAGCAATCGTTTATGATGGTCGAGATTTTCATTAAAATTTAGTTATAAATTAAGTTTCAGACCAAATGGTTGTTTAAATTATTGATGATGCAATTGCATAGTGGTTAGCAACGTAATTTTTAAAGTTAAAATTTCTCAATTTCCAGAAAAACATAAAAAGATGCTATTTCAACTGAAATAATGAGAAGTATCAGTATTGCAGTATTGCAATTCGATAATAGAAACTGGCATCATTTGGGGGAAAAAAATTTTAGATTTCCGATCCATTCTACTGCTATTTCTCTTGTGAAAAAAAAAAAAAAAAAAAAGAAAAGGCAAATGAAATTCGATGCATACAATTTGGTGATAAGGTGTCAAATTTTGATTGTAAATGATATTTGAATTAATTTCTAATGGTTGTCAGAAAAGATTTAACGAAACGTCGTATCTTAGATTTATTTTTCTGTTCCACTTTAGAAAAGAAAATATTCCATTTTAGGAAAAAAAATTTTTAATTTTACATTTCTCTTGACGATTTCGCCTAAATTTTTCGTACATTTCTCTTTCATTTCTTATCATTGCTATCTCTTCCCGTATAAATATTCTTATACTTAATTCTCCTATATCAAATTTTACATTTATAATAATTTTTTCTCTCTCTGAAAGAAAGGAATAACATTTGGGCTTATTTCTAACAGATATTTCATATTTCATATACAAAATAAAAGAAAAAAGCTGTAATACAAGCACCCTGACAAATCATTCTTGGCTTATTTTCTAGGTTTAATCTTATAATTAATTATCATTTATTTAATAAATTAATCATAACATTTATGTATATTTAACACATATTATTATTATCGTCGTATTTTTTCAAGAAATTAATAATATTATGTGCATTAAGAAACTAATCATATCATTTTAATATATTAATATTCTTATCTTGGATGTTTATTGCAAACATATTCAATGCATCCCTTTAGCTAATAATTTAGGCTAAGGCTTATTTTTAGAGTAGAATTTAAACTGCAAGCATTATAAAAAAAGAAATTAAAAAATAAAAATCATTCCTGGGTCTATTTTTCACTTATTTATTTGTTTATTTCACTTTTATTCATTTATTTATTTTTTATTTTTTGAGTAATACCATCACATAAGAGCGATATTGATAAATAAATGATATTCCAATGATTTAGCAAGTAATTGTTCATTGAATTCCTGATATTCCTTCCATATTTTCCTTTTTCTCACTTCTTTTTTCGAGCCATTTTAACTTAGGTAAAGTTTTTTCTCTTAATGGTTCCATTTCTTTTTTTTCACATTTCTCGCGAAATGTTAAAGAAAAGCAATTTTTTTTTGTCAAAGTATATCCAAAATGTTTCTCTTTGAAGACTTTTAAATTACATATCGAACTAAGTTTTCAAAAGTTCTAAATTATCACTGAACAAAAAAAGAGGAGATTGAATTCAAAATTAGCAAATTTAAGGAAAAAAAGCCAAAAAAGAATGGAATTAGAAAGACTTTGAGTGAGATAATTTTTCATTTAGTGGAATTCCGTAATAATTTGCAGAATTCTAAATATTATTCATGTGTTATTAAAAGGAAACGAAATGTTAGCACTACTGTAATTAGAGAGTTTTTGAACGTTGACTTACTTCTATTTGTCACTTGCTAATTAACCTAAGAGCGATTGATAAGTTTGGAATATATGAGATAAAATTTATCAGTTCATCAAACGATATTCGACAACATATTCGAAAGAAAAAATGATTGATCCAATACTACCTTCAATTTAATCTATCTATTTATTCTTATGATTACATCAAAAAGTTTTCATGGATCGATTAATCATTAAATTTTTGCTCCATCAATCAGTTCGTTGCCATTCAATTATTTAAGTAATACTTGGCAGAAATTAGAAAAAAAAAAAAATAAGGAAGGAAAAACAATAATATAAATATTACCGTATATAAATATTAAACATTACCATGTCATTTTGTCAGCTTATTTCAATTTTATATTTGAATACATTTAATTTTGATAACAGCAATATTTTTCAAATTTCATTAGGATTAATTGATTTAATCATTTCTAATTATTCCTTTACATATGAAATTTCATTAAAATTTGAAAACAAGTTAAACTATTCCTTGTCAACTACTAATAAATGGTTAAATGATAAAATAATTGTGACAACGTTGGTGGGCGCAATAAGTCAAGGCATCGATGTATATTTGTTTGAAATGATGCAATGAAATCGATCTTTTTTTTTTTGCTTCCTTTTTTTTTCCATATCGATCAGATGACTTTCTACGACGACAAAAGTGCAAAATACTTCGTCAACATAACCTAACGATTTTTTTTTTTTTTTTTTTGTTTTTTTGGTTGAAATTTGTCTTTTCTTCTTTTTTACCTTTGATTTCTCATAAATGCTATTAAATGTTATTTTGAAGAAAAAAAAAACTCAACAAATTTTTATTTATATTTCAAAAATGAAAGGTATTTTTGAATGAAAACTTCCAATATTTTTATCACATTCATGTTTATCTGGTTAATAAAAGTGCAAAATACGTCATTGACATTGATTTAACTATAAAGTATTCAAGGAATATCTATTCCTTAAATATAATGAATTGCTTTTTATACCTATGCTAATGGGTAAGTTTTCCTGATTGCTACAGTGATGAATAATAAGCGAACATTGCATACTTCCTCATTAATGTAACAAGTGATATGCTGATAAATACAGGTAGCAAATTAATAATTGAAAGGTGAATAATTGTAAAAAGAAAATAAAATGACGAAATAAATAAATGGAATTTGGAGTTAGCAAAAATAAAAAGACATTATTTTAATCAGAAAATTTTATTCATTTCACTATTTTACAGAAATTCGATGTTGTATGCGTGTATCATATAGTTACCGCACGTGATCTGTCAAATAATCACAATATATATAATTCGCAAAAGCAAAATAACGAAGAATCTAACGAAAATATCATACGGAAAAAAGAAAAAATTAATTTACGCAAAAATTATTTCTACATGATCAATCAATTAATCAGTAAGGGTAATTCAAATGATCAGAATTAAGTGGAATAAATTTAAAACGAATTTTCAACTTGACTCTTTCCGGTTTACTGTTCGAAATTCAAAGTGTTCGGAATAAAAAATGAAACAAAAATTGCAGAAAAGAAGAGATAGTTGTAGGTCAGTTGCTTGCTGTATTTACATTACTTCAACTAAGCTTTGAGTTTTGAGCTTTGCGCTTCGAGTAAAGCTTTCAAAAAATGGTTGAAAGAATAATGAGTCATTAAATAAACAAAATAGATGGCATAAATTTGAAGTGCTGCCTTAAATTTTTAAGTAATTAATTTAATATAATCTTCAGAAATACGCTGAATGGATTAGCTAAAAATAAATTTCAAAATGGAAATAAATTCTTTCTCTTTTCATAAAATTGGAAAGTTTTTTTTTTTTGTGTTAGTGAAAGATTAACTTTTCTTATTTTATAAGAAATAACAAAAGAACAAACAAACCATATTTTTTCCTATGCAAATTTAATATAATTAGAAAAAAAGGAATTACATTAGTTAGGGTCAATTTCTTTTTTTTTTTTTCATTTATCTTATTTTCAGGCATTGATAACAGACGATGAGAAATGTTGATTTTGCAAATATTTATTGTTAATTTTTTCGTTTCATTATTGATTTCCGTTTTTTTTTTTTAAAAAAAAAATGTAATTGAATTTCGTCCAAATTTTATTACGAAAATAAATTTTCGTCTAATTATCAGAAAACAAATGCTGGACCAATTTAAGCTTTTTATTTAAAAAAAAAGAAAATTATTAGGTGGCTTAATGCGTAAAGGAAAAAAAGAAACTGAACGGTTTTTTTTTTCTTTTCTTATCGTTTCAATCTTTTTAAAAGATTGCTTTAATATAATATATTATATTATAATATGAATTAAGTCGAATCGATTGCTAGTTAAATAATTTAGAAGAATGCCACCAATCTGATAGTTACGTAACCAAGGTAACGAAATTCCTCTCCACATGTATATATATATATATATATATATATTCCAATATTCAGTTAACTTTGCGAATTGTTTTTTAGTGTTTCTTATTCAATAACTTCCTTTTTATATCCTTTACCATAAAATTTTATGCTCTAAGTAAAATCTATACTTATTGATTTAAATTTCTGGAAATTTGAAAACTATCAAATACTGTTTAATTTTGACTTATACCAATAAATTCCAATTCTGCTACTTTTTTCATTCTTTCTCTCTCTTTCTTTCTTTCTCTTAATGGTTAAAGTTAGCTAGTTTCAGAGAAATTTTTGATTCGTTATTTAGGATAAAGTTTTAGTTTCAAAATAAATTCTTTCTTTCTGTTAACTATCCTTTTCCTTCATCTCCAACCTGCAAGTAATTATTTAGGTTCAAATTACTTGAAAATTCATTAAAATTGAAACTTAATTCTAGAAATTATAAATTGCGTTTTATTTATGATTCTATTTCCGATTGGAATACTTAAAAGATTTCCTCACTGATCTGATAACTTTAATTGCCCAATTTTTATTTTAATTATGAGCGTTTCCTTCTCGAAATGTCTGAAATTTGGTTGTACTATAATTAAGAAACATTAACTGATCAGATTAATACTCATAATCTTCGATATCACTGATAATCTGTAATCGCCACAGTGGTATTTGATAAAAATGTTCAAGTTGGATGAAATATTTCATTCTTCCGAATAAAAGCTTAACAATATTTTGAACATTCCCGTATCAAAACTACTAAAAAGTAACATTTTCGGTGCTTTTTAATATTTTGTAGGTAATGAATACTTTGAAAATTTACAAAAAAACTTAAAATTTCAGCAATAATTCCGACACACCAAAGCAAAAGACAAGTGAAACTTGATGTCAAACGAGACTAGGCCTAAAAGTAGAAGCAAATCGAAAAGCAAAGAGCATAATGATAAAAGGTTTCATAATTCATAATTATTATTATTGGATTAATACTAATTACTAAATACACTTCTGAGTTATAAAATTTTACACATTGATAATTGTTAAAAAAACACAACTTCTGCATTTTGTAATGACGCTATAATACTAAAACTTATTACTGTAAGCTTTTTGAGTTTAAAATTTGTAAAAATAAGGAAATTACTATTTCAATTATTATACAGTCGATATAAAACAATTAGAATGCATAATTCTTTACGATTTTAGCATTTGCAAATGATCATTTCAAATTAATGACAACATGTCAATTTGTTGATATTATTTCTTAAAGTTAGCTATAATTGTTTCCGCAATTAATATCATTATTACAATCATAATAAAATATGTCAGTTTTAGCCAGAAAAAAGATGAAAGAAGTAAAGTAGAAATTTCATTGAAAGAATCGAAAGGAAAGAAAATGAAAACTATTGGTAATATTGCTACGGCGAAGGATCAGAAGGATAATGAAAGTATTGATAAGAAGGTTTTTTGATTCCTAATTATTCCCTTAATTTATCTTCAATCTATATCTTAATTAATTATATGCTTTCCATTTTCTGCTAGTAATCAGTTTATCTCTATTAACTTGTCGTCAGTATTACAAATTTAAAGATAATACTTTAAAATAATATTTCGATAAAATATTAGTGTCTCAGAAAAGTTTGAATAAAAAATTTCAAATCATGATTTATAATTTTGATGAAGATTTTAAGCGAATTAGAATCAACTGGTAACTAGTTTTGATGTAAATTTTACAGCATAAACTTGTTCCCTGAACTTTTTTCATCAAATTCGGATAGTAGAACAAATTGCACAACCGTTTTCCTAAATGCCATCATAGCGAATGATGTTAGCATTTTGGAAACATTTATGAATTGAAGAAAGTAGGTAAATGAGTCATCTTCCTGTAAAATTTCACACTTTAATTCTTTTGATAAAAGGAAAAAATTCCTATTAATTTGCCAATCATTTTATTTTTATTTCTTGAAAAAAAAAAAACTGAAACATAGTAATTCATCTTTTCAAATATCAAAGGATGTAAAAATATAATTAGCTTACCTGAAACATTTCAACTATTTATTGCACAACATTTTTAGGAATTTCAGAGATTAACGAAAAAAAGTGAAAGGAAAATGAATCATAATAAAGTGACAGTTATTGGACAAAATGTATATTTATCTAATTCAATCGACAAATTACGACAACTTCCACCATCCAGCAGTAAAGGTTCAAGATTAAATCCGACAAATATTGCAATGCAGTATCCGGAAAAATCTGTCACCGATAAATTGGAAAGATTGAAATCCAGAAGGAATAGTATTGAAAATATAGGAAGACTTGACGCAAAATATGATTCAAAAGGCAACGATACCAAAAAGCGGAAATTAAAAAGTGATAAAAATCCTTGCAATCATATCACTGATAACTCAATTGATAAAATTGGACGATCAACAGTGGTTACGAGAAGTGCAAAGTCGAATTATCAAAATTTGAAAGCATCCAAGTTACTATTGCCCGAACATCTTCCATTACCTAATATCTTACCAGAACTTCCAAGTCATACTGATGAATACAATTATGAAGTAAATATTTTCTAACGAATTAGAATTTTTTTGAATTTAAATTTATTAGGATTGATAATGCAATAGATTGCACAGAAACAAGTTTCAAGTGTTTCACTTTATTGTAGTTTAAATAAAAATCAATAGATCACCCACTAATCAATCACTGATTACTACTGCAACGATAAAGTTGTATTTAAATAGTTTTGGAGTAATTGAATATCGATGCGGATAATTTTACTTTAAAGAAATGAAAAATACATTGGAGAAAAATTTGAATAAATATGTACAATTATTTCAGGATGACTTCGAAGATTATTCAGATGATTTTGAAGAAGAAACTGAAGATGATAACGATAAAAGTGAAAATTCAGATAGAGAGAGTACTGTAGAAAGAAATAAAAAAAGTAAACAAAATTCTGATGCAACAAGAAATTCAAGCATTTCACGTATCGAAACATTCGGTAAGGATGCGTTGATTGATACGACAAGCAATGAATTGTATAGCAATTCACCACTGTTACATCGTATAATGAATCGCGGGAAATCTATTGATACTGTACAACCTTCACAGGTATTTTCTACATTACACCGTTAATTTAATTGATAACTAGCGTAATCAATCAATTGATGATTGTAGTTTTGCAATACTTTATTGATGATATCAAGTATATGAAATCGAAACCTAATTAATTGGGAAATATTTTCACCTAATTCATCAAATACACTTTTTTCTCATATTTTATCTCCCAAGAAACATTTTGCATTTGATTGAAAAAAAAGAATATCGATAAAAATTTCAACATAAGACGAGCAAAATTAGCGTGACAATTTATATATTCACAGATACAATCCATGCATTATTCCGATTCTATGCAACGGAAAATTGATTTCACAAACGCAACAACAATAAATTTGGGAAAAATATCCGAGATAAAACGACGACATAAAATGTTAAAAAATTTAATTGGTATAATTTTAATGACAACATATCTTTGATAATATCCAATTTGACAAATAAAGGTAAAACAAAAAGTGATTTATAATAATTTATTTAAAATATATTTTAAAACAGGGATGGAAATTGTGCAATTTACTTTATTGGATCATCATTTAATTCGTGCATACGATTTCTACGTGAAAATGTTTGGTAACACAAATTACATTCAGGTAAAAAAATAAAATTTACCTACTCAGGATTCATTATACATTAGCATTTAGCTTTAAAAATTTGTTAATTTTGAATAGAATTGAATCATACTGCTTTTTACATATTACTGTTGAAATATCCATCAGCAAAAAATACGGATCGAATACGATAAAGCAAAAATATTTTTTGAAATTCAAAATTTAATTTAATTTGATAGTTTATTCACTAATGATAGCACTCCTGTGAAAAATTTTAGTAATTTTAAGATAATCGAGAGAAGTTTAATAATTATCGTAAAATTAATTGACTGTTATATTTATTGTAGCATAATTTTTGCATGCAAATTTACAGGTGCAAACACAAACAGGTGACGATCAAATAGATTGTTATATACAAACGGAAACAGTGGATAAAGAGACAATCTGGACACAAATTCCATACTCAGGTAATAAGTTCATTAGTTCATTCATTACCTTTTTTTTCTTTCACATAATTTTGAGTGTTGTAGATTACTATTAGTATCAAAGGTTATTGTATCGAGGAATCTATCAAAATTATTTTTGGTATCACAGGTTAAGAATGCATACAAGTTTTGATAAAAACTACCATATACAGCTAAAACCTCAATTTTTTGAAACAGTTTCAAGTTCTTAATAAAATTTTTGGTTTTTATAAGCTCAGTAATAAATGTTTATGAAAATTTTTTAAATTATTTGATTAGTTTAGATCCTCAAGGCTGGGGTATTGTGAATATTTCGAATGATACCGATTATCGCGAACGTTTCTATATTGATGATCCTGATATTAAATTTTTCAAAACTGGCTATTTTGAAATGGAAAAATTTCGCAAATTTATTTCTATCGCTGGACAGGCAATTTCTTTTTTTCACTGAAAATATTCACAAGTCAATAATCCTATTGCAATCATGCAAAATGTTTTAACCATGAAATTCCAGAATTAAAAAAATCCAACCACTAAGTAATTAGATGATTGGTTAAGAAAAGAATTTGGAAATTCTTATTTAAGAATTAAGTTTATCAAAATTAATTTAAAAAATATCTGTAAAAAGATAGCTAAATGTAATGTTTCATTTCTACTTCATGCATATTAGTTATTCTCTAATACATTTATTGAATTATTTATAACTTAATTTATTATTTAGGTTTTTATCGATATAATGCAATCATCATCGAATAATGCAACCAAGCTATCATTAGAATATCATACGTCGTATAAATTCTCTACAGGTTATAGCAAATTTTCGTTGGGTAATCTTGTAAATTGTGAGTTTTCTTTCCTTTTTTTTCTGTTATATAAGAAAAGTTTACTAAGATTCCTAGCATAATTGAATTATTTAGGAGAAAATGCAAGATGAGGATCATTTATAGATGATCTTTTGGTAAAATCTAATTTACAACAACAAAAGAAATTAAGAATTAGGCTGGAATATTTGATCTTACTCTTAATTTAAGCCAGCAAACAGTTCTGCTTCTTTTTTGGCCTAAGCCAAGAGCATTTTAAGAGTTACTCTAGGCTTTTATGCACACTTTATTTTGGAAAAAAGTTTTAATAAATGAAATAAACGACAAATGAAGCATTTCCTTTTTTATGAATGATATTTTCAGCTGCTAAAGTTACAACTATACTACATCGGGCGAATCGGTTGTTCATAGCATTTTATGTTGAACAGACCTCAAATGAAGATATTAGCAATCGAAGTATTATCGTTGAATTCGATATTTACACACCACATGTTCCTCAAAAGTAGCATTTTTAATTAAATATAGATTAAACAAGATTAATTATTAAACCCCAATTAGATGAATTTTTCAATCTATTCAACAATTGAATGAGAAAAATGATTGTTTACTGAATTGCATGGTAGTTTTAGATTTTTACTTCATGTAAAAATGATTAAAATTTTCAGAATTTTACTTTGTGACAATGAAATACGATGTCTTTGTATATCACCAGATGGCAACAGTGCTATATTTGTTGGCCTGGCAAGTTAGATCATTATTTCATGTTTGATTAGTATGAAGTTTCTCTTCAGTTTTATACAACAAAGACAATTTTGATCCAAATAAAATTCAGAAAATTAAAAAAAATTAGTAAAAACTTTAAAGAAGATGATGGAAGAGTGGTAGAGAGGTGAAAAGTTACTGCGTATTTTTGTGCTAAATGATATTATTTTTTAACCAAAGATTTCATACAAAATATTTGAATTAGAAAATTTTAGCATAATTTGTTTAAGAAACTGAATAAAATAAATAACTTTGTCAGAAGTACAATTAATTTGCAATATAGAATTTCAATTTGATATTTATTTAAGTTTGCATAAATTTGATCTGAAAAATTAGTAATTCCGTTCAAATGTAATTTTAAGATCAAATAAAATTGTTGTACTTTTAGTAATAGTTTTCAAAATTAATTAATGGAATAAGTTCCCATTTTTGGTGTCATAGAATGATGGTAGCTGTGTGGCATACGATCTGAGGGAGCCAAATTCATTGTTTACGACCAAATTACGATGGCATGAAAATGGTGAAATGTATCCGCTAAGGACGGCAGCTTATGATACTTCATTTAAAGTTATCACAAGCAAAGCACTTAAAGAGGATTATCAGTTTGCTATTGTTGCAATTAGCAACATCCCCTCTGACATAGACAGGTGATTGATTGACTAATTAATTCATTTTCATTTTTAATAGATTCGAAACAGTAGGATATTTGAGAGTATCGTTAAAAAGTAATTATCGTTTTAAGACTAACATGTTGCATTCGTTTTTAATTTCAGTTCGGAAACATATCAAATTGTTAGTGTTAATGAAGCTGGTATTGTTATTGTATGGACAGTAATTAATGACGAATTAAGCCGAATAACTGATCATGATTTTGGCCTACGACCGGGAGCACAATTGAAAATGACGCAAACATTGGTGATACAACCTGATGGTGTCCTTTTTAGGTTATCGCCTTATGCAGAACTTTTTTAATAATTTGCTCTTCTACAATATAAATTTTGAATATTTCGAATTTAAGAGGTTTTATTAATGGGGAAGCTAACTAAGAGTGATAAAAAAAGGAAAAAAAGAGATAGGAAAATCGTTATTTTTTGAAAAAAGCATTTGAAAAATATTTAATATTTCGAAAAAAATTTCTATACAAAGGAACTTCATTTAGTAAACTCAAATATTTAAATATACCAGGCATTTTTGCTTCTTCCTCATTTATCAAAAATATCAATAAGAGCAATTTTTCACAACTTCTTTAAAGTATTTTAAATTTAGTTGTTTTTTTTTTAAAGTAACTTAAATTCATCACGAAAGACAACTGTGAATTGTATGATGATGGTACCAACGAATCCAGCACAGTTTCTTCTTGGTACCAATCGTGGTATCATAACCAGTTTTGTTTCAAACAAAGCAATCAAATTAATTGGTCCAAAGATGTATCGAAACGATATCGGTTGTTAAAAATTTCATCCCTTTTAAATTCTGCTTCTAAAATGTGCTTTTTAGTTTCGCTAATATAATTAGATTATTTCGTTTATTAAATTTTGCATTTTCGTAAAATTTTTTTAGTTACTAAAATGTTTTCATGTTTATGCTTAATTTTCAAAAATTTATGTGAAATTTTCTTGTCATATATTCCTCATTGTAGAATATATAATTTTTAGACATGGCAGCAGAAGTGATATGTATTAGCTTTTGCTTGGAACCAAATTTCTTCTTGGTATTTTATTTACATCTTTTTTTTTGAATATAACTGAAGCACTCATTATTATTTTCAAATAAATCTTTCATTTCCAATTTCCTTTGCAACAATTTATTTTTTTATATGATCCTTAATGTCAAATGCTATTTCTTTAGACTTAACGACGCAATTAATTTGTATTTCAGTATATATTTATGTATTTTTAGGCCGGATTCTCGAGCGGGCATATATCATTACATGAAATTTCTAGTGTACAACCGGTTCTGACTCTGGAACACCCGGAACAAACACAAAAACCATTGCTACGAGTGCTTTTTTCGCCAAGGTTTTTTTTTTTTTTTTTTTCACTTTATCTTCAAAAGCGAAATCATTAATATTTCAGTTAGTGAGATATAAAAATATGTGAAACGGATATGAACTTATAATGAATTAAAGGGATTGAAATTTCGAATTTTTTATTACCCGAACTCGAATTTCAAAAATATTATTTCCAATAATAACTTAATTTCTTAATTCTTTTAGTAATCCAATTATGTTCTATACGATTCATAGCCATGGACTGTTGCTAGTATGGGATTTGGCCAAAAGTAAGGAACCGGAATCAGTAAATGACCTGAATTTGAAAGATGGTTCCGAAGTGACCACAGCTGATTTATGGGAATATATTGTGACCTCAAGCAACTTATGCACAAATCTTTTGGTTCGTAACGAAGATTTATTACTATCACTTTGAAAATTATTATTTTTATCTTATGCAATTATTCCAAATGAAAGAAAATGTGACTTTACTTCAAACTGTTTTCAGGCAATTGGTTTCAGTAATGGAGAAGTGCAGCTGCATAGTTTGTCGAAATTATCTGCCGTTCGTGATAGCAAAAACCAAAATAAATCGTTATCAAATGTTATCAAAGCATTTAAGGACTTGTGATCGCAAATATACGAATAAAATGTGAACGCTTTCTACAATTTAATTTCAAGCCCAACTCAGGATAACAAAATCACAATATTTGATTAGCTGGCACAAGTTAATTGTCAAATTTCGTGGATAAAGGAATAATAGTAATAATAAATGACTAATAAGTGAGATAATAGTACCGTATTGAACATTACACTAAACATCAATTTACTTATGATAACAGCAGAAAAATAAACATACCAAATGCTTTTTACATAATTTATTGAATAAATGTACAGCGATACTTTTACAACAGTTGTATTTGCTTTTGGAAATATTAAAGTATTGAATTCAATAAAACATTGATACTGCCACCAAAGAATAGAAATAAGATGGAACTTGATGAATGCTTGTAAATGCAAAATATTTCAATTTTTTGATGCAAGAAAGAGGGATCACTCCTTGAAATAAACACCTGATCAGTACTGCAATAGTTTCGTACGCGGAAAAGTTCAATTAACTAACTATTAGGTGACAAATCAAACAGATAAAAAGTTTAGATAAATTTGCCAAAACGATGAAGAAGAATTTGAAAGATTTTCAGAAAACATATTTATCAGTGAGTTTAAATGAAAATTCGATGATACACTTAGTTGTTCCTTTGCTTTGCTAAAATAATTATCATTAACAAAGTTTTTAAAAATATACGAAACAATCTGAACATCGCTACCAATTTAACAGAATTCGTTGCGATTATGGCTGATTTGCACAGAGTGAAAATCATTCTGTTTGAAAGAAAGACGAAATCGATTTGAAGTTATGGTATATCTGCTCCCATAAATTTATTCGGTTCGCGTTTTTGCTTCTGTAAATCCATTAGCAAATCATAATGCTGAAGTCAGCAAGATTTCTGAAAATCTAAATTACAAATCCTTTTCCGTTAATCTGAAAAGTCGCAACTTTGAGCTCACCAAACTTCAATTTCATTCATAAAATATATGTTTCCGTTTAAATACACAGTTTCTTCATTAATCAGAAACGTCTCACAACGATGAAAAAACGTTATGCCAATGTTGTTCGTAGAGTTACATGAAAATTTTTAGGTAATTTTCAATCATATTTCTTGCCAATTCGCCTCGCAAATAATTCTTGATAAATTCGCCTCGAAAGAGTACAAACTTAAATTTTTCTTGCGATTGATTCTTACCTAAAATAGTGGAAAAATATATGCGATTCGCATATTGCTCTATTCCACCGTATTGAATGAAACCAAAAATTACTGCTTCTAAACCATTTTCAGGAAAATGAAAACTTTGGCATGAACACTTAAACTATAACTTCTCCTCAGATGACGAAACCACCACTTACTTTAACCTTTAAAGATGGATCAACCTAAATCACACGACAGTTATATTAAACGACAAACTGAGATAAGCTTGTCTGCGGTTTTTTCATGCAAGCACAGCCTCATTTTGTTCGCTTCTATAAATCCTTCTGACTGCCATGAAATTATAATATTTTAGAAAATAGCAGTTGGATTTCGAGGAAAGATATTTTAACGATTATAATCGTTGCATTTTTGATGAATTTTTCTGTTGTAGGCGTATACGTTCGATTAATTCCACGGCTGCTAATATCATACGAAGAACTTAAGCTGTTTATGCATACTCATCGATTGAGGGATTCACAAAGAGCAAAAGGAAACAAAAGAAAAACATTGAAAAATGGTTTTGTGTGTTTTGTTCCATAAAATTCGGTGATGTTTGCTGTTAGAATACAATAGAAATGGGTTTCTGTCGACATTTTCGCCGATTATTCATTTTTGCTTCAATGCAATTGATTTCAGTTTCTATTTTGTAATTATTCAACGAACTTAGAAAGAATTCTAGTACAAGTGTTAATTAGCTATTTTATTAAAAAGTTTCAATTCAGCGATATATGATATCATTTCCGCCAAACAAATTGCTATTACCGACAGTACAGAGTACGGCCGTGGTTTCGCAGAAGAACTGGTAGAGGCGTACAATCACTTCGAAACAGCATACATTTCATCATTTGGACGGATACTTCAACCAATGAATCCGAGAAAGAGTCTTTCCATGCAAAAAATTTGCATTGAATATTTCTCATTCCTTGATGTGTCTTCTATGCCGCAAAGCGAAGACTACTGTAGTACTTGAAATAAGAGAATTTGAATAAAATTGCTGATCTCAGTTTAAATTGCAAATCAGTTTACTACTGGACTGAATACCGATCATTGCAACACATGCAGCATTATAACGGAATAATGAATAACTGTTGAAACCGACATCTGAAGTGACGGTTTTTGAACTGTACGTCGAAATTGGTAGAAAAAGTAATTGTACGGGATTATTATCACATTTCATTAATAGTTACATTCCGTGCTCGAATGGAAATTCTTTAGAAAAAAGAAACAAACAAATTTTGAATCGTGTTTAACACATATTTGGATCCCGCGAATTGAAAAAAAAAGCGTGCACACAAATATTCATCGAATTTAGTTATGTTGGTAGTTTTGAACAATTAAATTTTGCTTCATCGTTTGCTCGTTCCCGTCATTCGAAGGAAAAGTTTTCAATTATTTGATATTTAAAAAATGCTTTCCATTGTTTCATACATCAAATGAGAGGTTTTGTTTCGGGCAAAATACTCAATAATTAAGCCTTTATTAGTCATCGATTATACGATATAAAGGCAAAAAGTAAACAAATAAAAGTGAAATTCTTTCATTTTTTACACAGTCCAGATCTTATTGAACATTTCTTCGTAGAACAATTGCTATCCGTTTTGCATGGTTGGCCAAGCTCATATATTAACTCTTTCAGCATATTTCCACTAAAATTTTTTCACCATTAAATAAAGTATCAATGTTTCCGGTTAATTTTCAGCACGGTAAAAATGAAAAGGGAGTCAGTCAAAATGGATAATTTCTTGCAATGTAAAATAAGAAGTTAGTGACAAATGATAGTTTATCGACAAAAGTATTTAGGAGCATTTTGCTTTGACAATAATATTAAAAGCTTACCCAGGTGCATAGTGACAAATAACTATGAGTGTTCTACCACCATCGCAATGTGTAGCAACACCACAGCCAATTTTATACGTTTTGCCCCAAGCCATCTGAAAATAAATGTTGCAAATCAAATTTGCAGGAAATCCATTATCTGGGTGTAAAGGTCATCCGATATATTTTGTATACAAAGGGGATTCAATCTCATCTTTCATGCCAAGATTGAATTTCAAGAATTGCCTCAAGACCAAGCAGATGATAATAATGAAGAAAAAAAAGCCCATCAATCTTTGCATTTGTAGAAGTGCTGGATTGAGCTGTTATAATCACTCGAATGTTTTCCTCGATATTTCAGAAAATTATGCTTAAAACAGCTTCAAATGCAAGGAGGTGAACTGCAGAGGTGCTAGTGTTTAAACTTGTAACCGATCGAAATCCCTCGCAATTCTTTAATACAACACACTTTGTAGCAAAAGTATCAGTTGGCGTGTTTATAACGTGATACAGAAACATTTTTAACTACTTTTGAAATTCTGCTAGTTTATACAAAATATTATAATTTTTTGGTATGATTCGAGCATGGAACAAAATGTTACCTGTGTAAAGTGCAGAACACCTTGACTGGAAACTTCCGCGGTCAAATTATTCGATGGATTATGGCCGTATCGTTCAGGAAGTTCTGACCACCAATTTTCGCCAGCATCCGTACCAGCAGTTTTTTTAAGGTCTGGAAACGAAATTTCATTTGTCCTTTTTCCAGTGATACACTTCCTTTAGTTTTCATTATTATTATTATTCTTTTGTTCCTTGATTCCAATATTCCAATTCTTGGATTTTCATACAGGCTAAAGAGAAGTTTTGAACTTTACGTATCATAAATAAATGTAAATATACTTGCAACACTTCCTGATGACCAGTAAGCGTAAACATTTTCACCGATTCCTACTCTTTGATGTCTCGGTGAATGTCCAAAGACGCACTGATCTGCCCATCTCTGCGCGGAATGCTCTAAACTACAGCTCCATCTCTGAATAATTAACGATTTATATCAGTAATAACTAATAATTCGGTAGCAATTGCAATAGGAATTAGAAGGTGTAAACTTTCAGCAAATTTTTCAATAATCTTTACCATTTTCAACATATTCTTGCCACGTGGCATATATTTACCAGCTTTATTTTTAAGCTTTCCATGAATCAGTTGCGAACGTAATTTATTATTCTGCGAGACGATAGCTTTACGTTGTTGTGGTGTTAGTTGACCTCCAGGACAACTATAACTTGCCACAGCTGCAATTATCATTTTTCGAAATTAAATTAGATTGTCAATAGTTTCTTGGCGGAATTCTAATGCTACGTTTTCCGGATATTCTGAGCTTATTTGTATATCATATCTAATAAAATCCTCAATTAACATACCAACGATGATTGCGGAAAACATGACGAAAAGTAACATTTTGCTGGATTTTCTGGTAGAATCTATACTGCCAACTTCAGAAATATATTTGATAACAGATAATAGCAAATATAGAACGTAAAGTTAATGATGATTTGCTAAATGAAATTTTATCTTCACCGATTGCCTTTTATGCAGTTTTTAATTTACGAATACTTAAAAACAACATGGAACTTTCACCGTCTACTTTTTACAAGCTGCTCAAATATTTCCTTCTTTTCTATAAATCAAATTATTATTTATGGCAGCTGTATAAATATTTGCTTCAATTCATCGTTTTTGGTTTTCCTTTTCTTCTTTATTTTTTTTTGTTCATTTTTCTTACTTTTTATTTTTTACCAAAAGTAAATTATTGATCAGCAAACAGTTCCTCATTCCAAATCTAAATTGAAAATTTCCGGGTATGAAGGAATAAAATTTCCTGATAACATCAAATTTCTGTGATATGATCAGTTTATACATAATATCTTTACGAAAGCACGACTTCGTAATAGTTAAATACATAGCCTTATCTGCTGTATTTTATTGTTTCTGAAAGAAAGCTTTACACCGTTTCGGTTTGCCATTTTATCGAAACACATATTAATTCAGCAAATTTTACTAAATTAATTTCCACAAAACAATATTTCTACTCAGTGATATTGATTATTCCTATGCATTACTTAAACTAGACCTTCAATATTATTTTCCTTTTTTTCGTTTTAAACAAGAGTCTATTAAAGCACTTCTTGTCGTTCTAATTATTTGCAGAAATTCTTTAACAAATTTAAATTCCAAAACATATATTTGTTAAGCATTACAAATTTTTTCTGATTAATGCATTTCTATGGAAAGGTTTATTTTCCTTTACAAATGCTCTAAATTATTGCCATAACTAAAAAGATTACAGTCCATATTTTTTATTACACTCTAATTTTTATGTTCTTTTAGGATTATGGGAAATTTTTGAAGTTTTCCTTCTTCAATTCACTATTTCATCTTTCGCCCCTAATTTTTTTGATCACAAGAGATTTAATTTCCAACTTTCCTGTGCTGAATTAATTAAAAGTTATAATTCAATGTTATAACAGAATAAGTTGAAATACTTACCAACTATGCAATCGATCATCTTTTTGTTATGTTATTCTAAATTTTCCTGAAATTTTGTTCATTGATAACTATGAATTATAATTAACAATATGATTATTATTCTCATTAAGATTTTATTACATATGGCTCAAGCAGATTTCTCTAAACAATCATAGAAAAAAAAAAAAAAAAACAATGAGAAACTACAAAAAAATTGTTAACTGTAATTTCTTTCTTTTTAAATTTGAACTAAAATTTTGTCAATTTTTTGTTTCGCCAGATTTATCAGATTGTGATAAATAACTATAATACGGTAACGTTTACTTAGTTTGCTTGAAATTTCCAGCAAACATATTCAATTATTGTAATTTTAATGAAACGTTTAGATGGATAAATTACATGTTCAAGCAGAACGAGAACAATATGATATTCACTTCGTTTACGTACGTGAATTTTACCAAATCGATTAATGGTATTTTTCGGAAGGTTTTTTTTGCTTCATTGTAATATTATCAATGGTACATACAAAACAATTACTCAAATTAAAAAAAAAAAAACAAAAGTCATTTATTCCTAGCTATCTCTCTCTGCCAGATTCTCTCATTAGCGATTTTCTGATTCTCTAATTCTCCGCAAACTTCCTAAACATCTCAACGATGTTGTAGCGAGATGTAATTGCAAGTATTTTTCCGAATTTTGTTGCTGTATCCGGAACAACTAGCGTACATTGTAAATTTTTTTAACCCTTAATTTTCATACTTATCCATTTGCTAATATTGAAACAACCATAACAAGAAATGAATATGAATATTTCGATTGTAATCGAATTTTTTAAATTTTTGAAATTTTTAGAAATTAACTATTTATTGAAAAAAAAAAAAAAAAAAAAAAAAGATGACTATTATTCATGAAGATTAAGCACATTCATTTGATGTATTTTTATATTAACTTATCTGACATTTATACTTATTCGCATAACGTCTGCTTATGTAATTTAATTTTAGTAAGAAATGCTGGCAGTAAAGTAAACGTATTATCATTTTCTGAAATAGAATGGATGAAGTGACTTATTCTGCTCAAAAGGCTATTGCATATGATAAAGCATGTCGATGGGATGCTGCTATTTATTTTTATGTTGTTAGTTATTTTTTGATTTGCTTTAGATGGGCAAATAATTAGATACCTTTGTAAATAAATGAGAAATGTAATAAATAATTAAATTAAATAGTTGTTGGTAAACGACTAATCAATTTGTGCTATGATTAATTAAGGGAAGAGAGGTATAAGTCCTCTGCCGAGCATGAGTTAGCTTAGGCTTGTAAATAATTGAGTAAATATATAAGAAAGAAGTATATGGTTAAGAAATTTAGCTAACTAATGAGTGAGTTATCAAACTAATGGATGTGATTAATGAATTAATTGGATATGAAAAGGGATAAGTCATTTTTCAGATTCATGTTTTTTTTTTTTTTTTTTTTTTTTTTTTTTTTTGAGAGTTAATAAGTAATTGATGTGCAAATCAGTAAATTAATCTCGCCGTTGAGTTAGGGTTTTATATTTTTCCGTTAGTTTCCAAATTTTTGCGAATTTATTCAAACACTTGTTTTTTTAAAAAAAAATTCTGATGCATTAAGTTGATTTTTCACTTGCTTTTTCTGCCTTTTCCCATTGTTTGATTTTGCACATGGATATGCATCATGTTCATTTTGCACATGTAGCAATGAGAGATTCCATTTCAGGATGCTGCTAATTCAATCCTGGAACTGATACGGCAAAATAAAATTTCACCTTCATACAAGGAAAAAGCAGAAGAATATGTGAAACGTGCTGAAATAATCAGATCACAAAGCATGTTGATTTTCTTTTTCTTTATATTTATGCTTGTGGTTATTTACATCAATTTATGATTGAATAACTTTGAAATTCAGTTTTTTGTATAAATTTATTTTTGCTTCTAGAAAATTTGAAGTATTAAATATTTTCATTGGTGATTTTTTACATTGCATTATAGTTTTGATCTATTCAAAAAAAGGAAGTAAATTCATTAGGTGCATCGAAGGTGTCAGCCAACATCAAAAGTCAACAACAGCTTAACCTTGAACGAGCCGAATTTTTGTTATATCAAGCATTGGATCAGGATGAAGCGGAAAACATCGACGAAGCCGTAATGTTGTATTCTCTGGCCATTGAGCTTTGTATCAATACTTCGGTTCGTTTAAATTATCTTCACTTATGATTGATTATTACCGCCTTAAATCCGAAAAGTAAACATTTAAATTGATTTCCTTATTTTGAGAGTACATCCTGTGATGCTGCGATAGCTGAGAAGTTGCGTCAGTTGGCTAAGAAGGCTCTGGATCGAGCAGAAGTCCTGAAAGTTCAAGAAAAGCTAAGGAAAAGTCCTAGCTTAGAATTACCTGAACCTCTCGTGGATGGTATGTTCTTTTATTTTGTCATTATTTCTATGAGCATTTATTATTGTTTCTTTATATATGGAAAACTTTCTGAAGTGTTTTTCGATCATAATATGAAAATACTTTTCCAGATAAAGAAAAGTTCATTTATTTTGACTTATGTAATTTTTAAATGTGTTAGCTCATTCTATTAGTTTTGTGGAAGAGGCAAACTTGCCTTATTTAATTCGTGTAGAAATAACGTATTTATATGGTGAAATGGATCATTTAGATATTTGTAGAAATATCTGATTTGAATATAAATACAAACTTCGAGCAGTCAGCTGCTGACCCCAGTAGTACTAAAACAACGTTGGTGGTTAAACGGAAAGTTGGAGATAATGATAATAATCGCCTTACCAAATCCGAATTAACAGTATTAGCAGCAACATCAAACGTTAACGGGAGGCAGTATGTTCCCTTTTTGGCTGTCGATCTGAAGGAACGCTTTGCTTATCCAGTACCATTTACGTGAGTTTGCAAACATAAGAATTCTTAATTTTGATGAAACAAAAAAAAAAAAAAAGATTTACTTGTGGTTAAAGTTTTTTGTCATTTTTATTGTTGAGATTTCCAGTGATAAACATGGTTTGCTGCATTTATCTGATAAACAAGCAAAACGACTAAAAAGCTGGATGCGTCCAGACGAGTTCATGCAGTCCCCGAAAATAATTGACCGGATCGATAGTGGTACTATTAAACAGGTTGCTTCTTGCCTCCCACAAGTTTTGTTTTTTTCTTTTGAAAAAATTTATTTGTTCATGTACTTGTTTGTCAGAATAGTGTGATTCACTCTTTGTTGATGAGTAGTGATATAGTTCGAAATATGTTAAACTTCATTTCACATTTCACTAAATTGTAGTGTACATTTCAGTCGGTTAGAATGTTTTGGTTGCATAACAATGGTTAGCAATTACATAAATTAATTGCATACATAGTAATAGATAATTAGGAGGTGCAGCCCCCCTCCCCCCCCCCCCCCCCAATACTTTTTTCAATTCTCTGTTTAGAATTTAAAATGAGAAATTTTTCTACTGCTATTACTGTTTTAGTCAATTGTGTCCGATTGCTCTTTCGTAGCCTCTCTAGCCATATCAGCTCGGTATGAAAGCCGTTTCAAGAAGCCATTGGTGACAAGGTATTTTGTTTCCATACTCTTTTCGCTTTCACTGTAAATATTCTTTAATACTAATATTAAGGTTTTCTTCTCATTATTCCAGTACTTGTAATATTGCCTAAAACAATACTAAGTTAATTCAGCGTCGAACAAACCTATTACAAGTCTTCTATCCTGGTTAGCATTGTAGCACTGAGGAAAATTTCTCGTTGGAGCATAATAAGTCTCTTTTTATCAAAACTTTTGTAATAATCCCAAGATGAGAAATTTTATTACCTACATTAAATTTCTAATACTCTCTATTGCTAGATAATTTGATTTTAATTTTCTTACAGTATAATATATCCTCAGAATAAATCCGGGGTACCATTGTATAATCCTTGTGGGAAATATATGATCAAAATGCATTTCAATGGTGTTTGGAGAAAGGTGAGAAAGATTTCTCTTGTGTTTGTATTGTATTATATATATACTTGTTCTTTTTAACCGGTGACACGTGACAACTAGGGGATATGTTAAATTAAACAGCATATCAGTTATCATTCTAACCCTAGTTTTTACATAATATGCATGCACTAATCTTTTTCGGATGTCATCGTACGTGTGACTTGAAGTCTCGGTGCTACCAGAGATAAGCTACACGGAATGATGGGACGGTTTGTCGTCGATTGTCGTCATTTTCAGGATTGATAAATTTCTCCTCTTTACTTCGCTTGTTTAAACGGATTTCCCCTTTTCGTACAGCCTATTCTGATTGTTATGAACAAAAAAAGCAAAAAAATTTCCCAATGCTACATCACTTCGAAATGTAAAATAAAGCGGAGGTTTTAGTTGACTAATTCAAATCACATTTTTCTAGGTCGTGATCGATGATCGTTTTCCCATCGGAGAATATGGCGATTTTCTATGTTCATATAGTCAGCAGAAGTTTGTGATTTGATGATTCACATTCTTTTCGTGTTTCCAGTTTTGTACAGTTTGTTTTTCTTTATTGTATCTGAATTTGTAATAGAATTGGAATAATTTTCAGGGATGAATTGTGGGTTTCGTTATTGGAAAAGGCTTATATGAAGGTGATGGGTGGGTATGATTTTCCGGGCTCAAATTCGGTAAACTTTTTAAGCTGAAGAAGAAAAATAGAACTGGTGCCACACAACCCTGTGCTTAAAATGTTGAAATGCCATTTTCAGAGCATTGATATGCATGCATTAACGGGTTGGATACCCGAAAGAATAAGTATTAAAATGGATTGGTCTAGTAGCGATAAAGACGCTGTGTTCGAAAAACTTTTTGCAAGGTTTGTTTGCAAAATTCTTTTAAAAGAAAGTGTATAAAGTGAAAATAATGTCATTAATCCCTGGTCAGTTTTGATTAACCAAGATGAAAAGATATAGGAATAACAGTGTTTCATATGCGTTGACATCTTCGCACCATTAAAAGCGACGACGTGTAGACTAAAATACTGTAGTATTTGTATGGTTGTTGTGACTGTTATTAGATGAGGTAGAATTACGATTACCTTGGAAATTATCTTCATAATTTACGACAAATAAAAAAGCCTTTGGTTTACACAAACAGGTAATTAATATTTAGATATCACCAGGGCCATTGCCTGATTACACTAGCAACTGGTAAAATGGATCAGCTGACGATTGATCGAACTGGCTTGGTTGACGCACACGCATATGCCGTATTAGATCTGAGAAAAATTCAAGTATGAAATAATTTCTACTCCTTTTTTTTATTTCGCATGATAGTTTCTATTTCTTTATAAAATATTGTTGAAAATCTTACTTTTTAGGGTAAACAGCTATTGATGCTAAAAAATCCTTGGACACATTTACGTTGGAAGGGATGCTACTCTGAGAAGGATAAACTCAATTGGACACCGCAGCTTTGCAGAGCGTTAGATTATAATCCTGCCGATGCACAGCAATTTGATGATGGTTAATACTAGTTTCTTTAATTTTTTGCTGAAATTTTGAAGGAACTCGAGCTTTAATTAAAGTTATCATGAAATTACCAGATTTTATATTGTTAATCACTGAAATTATTTGTCTGAAATGCAAATGTAATTTAGGTGTATTTTGGATCGACTTTAAATCGGTATGTCATTTCTTCGACGTATTCTACGTGAATTGGGATCCTTCGATATTTCCACACACTTATGGATTGCATGCGTAAGTATCTAAAACTTCATGTTCAGTAGGAAGTATATAACTCAGTATAAATTGATCTCATACAAGCTTCGTTTTTCAGGATGTGGTCAGCTGGTTTGGGACCAGTGAAAGATTTGTATAGTGTAGCGGACAATCCTCAGTACACATTGGAAGTAAATAGTAACGGTTCCGCTGCGGTTTGGATTTTGCTCACACGTCATATAACAGATAAAGTTAGAGCTTCAGATTTTGACTGTGTTTGGCTAATTTGAATTGCGAAACTGATTTGATTTAGGAATCATAATTCCTCTCTTTTCAGAATGATTTCGCTAACAACAAAGAATATATTACAATAATGGTATACAAATCAGGAAAGAAAATTTACATACCATGTCAGATTTTCAGTGATATCGAATCATTACATTTACATTTGATAAAAAAAAAGAATATTGAAAAAAGTTCGAAGAAATATCACTTCACATTTCAGTAATTAGGGTACTGGCAATTCGGGGAAGTGCATACATTCTTATAGACATATGTAATATTTCACTGGAATAGTTCGTTGTTTAGATTTTTTTTAATTTTTTGTCTCAAGTTTTAGCCGACCCAAAACCAGTTATGGATGCAGTGCGATTGAATAGCCCCCACTATTTATGCCAGATGATTATCTCTGAATGTGGTTATCAAAGATATACCTTAGTTGTTGCTCAGGTTACATTTCTTTAAAGCATTTTTTCTTTTTTTTTTTTTTTTTTTTTGCAATAGCGTCTTTCTCGGTGGAAAGTATTTAAGTACTGTAATTCATGGATGATGACTTTTAATCTTCATCGTAAAATCAGATTTGATTTCCAAATCTAATACTTAGTTTGCTTAAAAACTTAAGCTATTGTGCATATCAAAACAAAAAAAGCGTATTTTGGTATGTTTAAAGTTGAGATTAATGAAAGTCAGATGTAAGATAAAAAAGACAGTGATGGGTATATTAGCTATGGTGCAATGATGTAATGACGTCAATTTACCTTTCTGTTTTTAGTATGAAAAGATGAAGACAATATATTATACGTTACGAGTATATTCTACAGCTGAATTTCGGCTGCGAAAAGTGAAAGTGCCTTATATTTCAAAGAAAAGGGTAACATCATTTCATTACTCCAAATATTTTTGTTTAGCTGTTTAAACGCTTCTCAAAATGCCAGTTTTTTTGACTGTTTTTAGGAAACTGGCGAATGGAAAGGAAAAACGGCTGGTGGCTGTGGTAATGGTTCAAGTCGAGAAACTTATATGTATATTAACTTCTATTGATTCTTCCTTGTTTTCATCATGAAAGATGAATTACTTGCTGATCTCTTTTGAATACTTATAATGTGCACCTCTTATAGGAATAACCCAATATACGAACTGATTTTGGATGATGGAAGCGATGATAATAATGTACTTGTTGAATTGAAGGGTCCAAAACAGTACAGTATCGGTTTTGAAATTAAGCAGTCTTCCTCATTAAGAAATAAACCATTTGAAAGACGCAGTTCAGGTGCATTCAGGTTCGTCCTCTCTTTCTTCATTTTTAGTTCTTGCTTTTCTTTTCTTCACATACATTTAATTGTTGGGAATTTAAGACCGGGATACACTGTACTTGCTTTGGAAGCTGTACCGGCAGGTGTCTACAACATTCAACCGATGACATTTCAAAAAGGCGAGGAAGGACCTTTTTTCTTGACGGTTGAAGCATCCTGTTCTTTTACAATCAATCGAATACAATAATGATTTGGTGAAATTAATAGTTTTGCAATTTTGATTAATTTTCTTAAAGGTTATTCTTTATATACCAATACGTGCTGTATAAGAATAAAGAAGGGTTGATCCTTATTTCATTTCAACAAATTGATAGGTAATATTCCTACTTCTGATTTCACTCTTCAAAGATAATAACGTTCTCAATTGCGGTTGGCCCTAACATAAGATAGATCTAATGAGATTTGTTTGGAAAATGATATATATTAACATAGCTTTAATTGTGAAAATATTTATTCTTAGCACAGGAGAATTGGAAGGTTTTTCTCCGATGGTTGACGATGAAAGCATAAAATGTCACAAATCAGAAAAATGCTAACTGAAATATTCAGTTTTGGGAAGATAAAATGAAATAGGTTGTTGTACATAAAGTATTATCATTCGGTGTCTTTAAAAATGTTTTTGCGGTAGGGATTAAAAATGTGGAAGAGTTGGTTTTTGTGCAATAAAGGTTTTTAAGTGCAATAAAGTATGAATTTTATTCGTCACAACCACTTTACAATACAATCAAAATGTGAATATTAAAATCACAATTGATTGTTTTATCAACATGCAAATAGTAGGGAAGTTAGCAGATGATAAATTAGCAATGGGAGTCGATGGATATTCATCTGCATTAATTGTAAATGATTCATAGCTCACGGATCGCTGCTTTATTACAACAGGACAAAGGAGAAGATGAAAAGAAATTGTAAATTTGAATTTCATATTTCCTTTTTTTTCACAAGAATCTAAAACAGATGGAAAGGAAATTCAATATTTAACAAAAGCTGAAGAATCGATAACAAAAATGGTATCCGATGGGACGATAAGATTAGCTGGAAGGAATAATTGTTCAGTAAAACAAATTGAAACCATTGCAGGATACGGTATGCTATTTCTCATTAAACAAATATTAGCAAATTTTACAATAAATACGCAGAAATTTGTACATTCTCCGAAGAATCCCATTATTTCCATTTTCACGGATGTAATTCTCTTCAATGCAATTAATTCAGTAATATCTTAAACTCAATGATAACTAACTTATATTAATTGAAATTAAAAATTTTAATCATTTTGTATATCATTAGAGCCTACACTGAGTCAAATCTTTGACCATCATGTTGTCGAAATGATTAACTTATCGTAGTATTGAGATAATTTTCAAGAATGTCAAAAGTAATCATCTTGCGACTTTTTGATTAATTAATATCTTGAAATAGAAATTTGCAATCATCTTTAAATGATATCAGAAATGAACGAAAATTCATCATATTTTGCAGTGTTTTATAATGACGAACAACAGCATATTATAGTAAATATATTCGATAAGGTGTAAACTATAAATTTCAATACAAATTTTTAATTGTCGAGTTGTATAGCCAAAATAATATCGATGCTATTTGCGGTCAGATAGATGAAAGATCATTCAGTTTAATGAGCAAATTAAAATCCGAGACTTGCTATTGAGAATTGGTAAATTACAACAAGAATTCGAAAAATTCGTCTTTCCATTCGAAATGCTTCAGATTGATGCTGTGCTGATACTGGAAGCAGTATTGGTAATTGTCGTTAACTGCGTAATGGTTGCAATCGAAATTCGAAACTACAAACTGTATTAGCCAGTGAGACTGATTTTAACCAAGGAATTCCTGGAGAAAATACGTTATAAACGTGGTTTGTCGTTTAGCATATAAATTTTCATAAAAAGTTTCCTCGGCATCAATCATCGTATGTATGTTAGGCCCGAATGCCCAAAATAACTTGCCTTTATATCAAATTCGCTATTTTCAGCAACTCCTCCTCATAATATTAAAAATAACTGCAAACGGCCTATTTACTGTCTGGTAATTTTGATATGGTTTCACTGAAAGAATTCAAATATTTTATGGAGCAATCCATCAAATCTTGCGAAATACTTTAAATGTTACTTCGTCTATTTTATCAAGAAAATGTTTATACAGTCGCCATAAACAATAATTTGTTTCATAGAAAAGAGAAAAATATTTGAGCAGCTTGTGAAAAGCAGACGGTAAAAGTTCCATGTTGTTTTTAAGTATGCGCAAATTAAAAACTGCATAAAAGGCAATCGATGAAGATAAAATTTCATTTAGCAAATCATCATTTACTTTACGTTCTATATTTGCTATTATCTGTTATCAAATATATTTCTGAAATTGGCAGTATAGACTCTACCAGAAAATCCAGCAAAATGTTACTTTTCGTCGTGTTTTCCGCAATTACCGTTGGTATGTTAAATGAGGATTTTATTAGATATGATATTCAAATAAACTCAGAATATCCGTAGCATTAAAATTCCACCAAGAAACTATTGACAATATAATTTAATTTCGAAAAACGATAATTGCAGCTATGGCAAGTTATAGTTGTCCT